>JARHVA010005893.1:647500-687500 GCA_037957365.1 Torreya grandis
ATCTATATTTATGGTTGATGATATATGGTCTAAGAAAATTTGGAGAAAACTTTCCCCTTTTGCTTTTTTTGATATTAGTTACAAGTTGATTTCATTTTAAGATAATATCACCAATGTTAAATTTACATTGATTTAAATGTTTATTATATACACACTTAATTCATTAATGATATAGATGTAGATGGTTAAGGGTAGCCTAATGATGCTCATCTAAGATTTCAATCTAGGCTAGTCTCTCCTAACAAAAACCATCTTCAGAAACGATATCCTTTAGGGAGATGTAAACGGATGGAATTTGAAATTTGAGAGGAAGCATAAATTTAGTACCATATATGAGAGAGAAAGGTGTAGTTCCTATAGGTGTTTTAATACTAGTTCTATAATCCCATAAGGCATAGGTAATATGCAAGTGCCAAATTTATTCCTACTTAATTGATGACTTTGGTTAAGATTTTGACTAGAGTCTTTTTAGATGCCTTGGCCTAACCATTAGCTTGCAGATAGTAAAGCAAGGAGAAATTGAGATTAATACTAAAATAATTATAGAGATATTGAACCTTTTTATTCTTAAAATACTTTCCATTATATATGATGATCATATGAGGATCACCAAAATGACAAATGATATGTTGAGTAGTGAATTCAATAATTTTATCTACTTTGGTCAAGATAATGGGGATAGCCTCCACCCACTTAGTAAAATTATTAGTGGTGGTAATGATAAACCCATGATGCTAGGATGATTTACTATTAATACATCTAATAAGATCAATCCCCCACTAAGAGAAAAGATAAAATCCTTGAGTTACTTTCAAGGATTGGTTAGGGACATGAGATAGGTTAGCATGTTGTTAAAATTTGATGCACTTTTTAATGTATTCATAGTAGTATTGATTTAAAGTGGGCCAATAATATCCTAACAATAAGATTATTTTAGTGATAATGAAACCATTAAAGTGTGCCCCAAATTATCCATAATGAGCCTCCTTAATAGCAAGTATAGCTTCATGATTTTGATGATAACGAAGAAGAATGTTGTCAAAACCATGCATGTAAAGGACATCCCCTAGTATGATAAAATAGGTGATATAATATTGAAAGGATCACATAAAATTTGTATGTAGATCCAAAGGAGTAATTACACATAGATAATCAAATATCTATGAATACCAAAGATCTAATGGACCTTTGTCCATATTGTGGATAGATGGGAGGTTAATTTTGGTAAAAGAGGGTTAATTAATCATATGAATAAGGGAAAATAGCTTTTAGTTTTGAGATGCAGATGTGATAAAAGAGGATAGGTAGGCCATGGTATCCAAAAATTTATTAGTTGATCAAGGGGTGGATTGGATCACATAATGCACAAAGGTGGTTAGCAACTAATCAGCTAAGATTTTATACTTCTCAAGAGTATCATTCTTATACTGATAGATACCTTGATCTAGTTAACCATGAGCTAGGAATCACCATAGATATTGAGCATTTTAATACCCAAGGCTAAGGTGGTTTGGTGACGTATGATTAAAGCCTCATACTCTACCATAATATTAGTGCAGTCAAAATATATTTTAAAGGATAGAGGGATAGGTGTGCCCATAAGAGGAATTAAGATAATTTTGGATCCCCCACCATGTTCACATTTAGATCCATCAAAGAAGATATTCATTTGATATTATGGATCAATTTGAGACATGGAGGCTATAGACTAAATTGATAGTTAATAGGTTGACTATCAGGAAGAGGTCCCTCAATAAGATGATCAACAATAATTTGACCTTTAAATAATTTTTTATGGATAAATTCTAGATCAAATTCTACCAAAAGCATAAGCCATTTGGCCATCTACTAGTTTTTATAAGATTTGGATTGCATGAGTTTTAGAGGGTCGATGTTTGTAGTAACTTAATTTTTATGATTGAGTAGGTAATGCCATAGTTTATTATCAATGAAAATAAGAGATAGGAATAAATTTTTAGTTTGATAATAATGTGTCTCATATTAAACAAGTGTTTGAATGATGTAGTATATAACCTGATCTTTGTGCTTCTCATCATGATGAACCAACATAGCTTTGAGGGCATGGTCAGTAATGGATATGTACAAGAAGAATGATTGTCCTTATTTTAAAGGGGTGAGAATTGGTGGTAAGATAAGATAGTTCTTAAGAGATTAAAAATCCTTTTGATATCTATAATCCCACTTAAAATGGATATACTTCCTTAAAATGTGATGTAATGGTTGATAATGACCAGATAATTCAGATATAAAATGATGAATAGATTGAAATTTACCTTTTAAAAAATGAGGTTGCTAGATATTATATGGAGGTAGCATTTATAAGATGGATTTTATTTTAGTGGGGTTGACTTCTATACCATAGATGCAGATAATAAATCCTAGTAGTTTACCTAATAATACTCTAAAAATACATTTCTTGGAGTTTAGACAAATGCAAAATTAGATTAGATGATAAAAAATAATGTTTAAAATGGAAAGGTGATAATTTTCATAAATTTGATTTACCAAGGAGATAATATACATAATCTTCTATAATCTTATGGATTATATCATGAAAAATATTGGTCCTGGCTCTCTGATGGGTGGATCCTATATTTTTAGGCTAAAAGGCATAACATGATAGAAAAATGTCCCCCAAAGAATGATAAAAGAGGTATAATGTTGGTCTTATAACATGATGAGGATACGATTATATCCAAAAAAAGCCATTCATATATGATAACATTTCATGCCAAATAGTTAAATCAGCCGATTGATCAATATTAGGGAGAGGGAAGTCATCATTTGGAAAAGTGAGATTAAGCTCTCAAAATTTAGTATAAAGGCAAATCCCCTTGTAGGCTTTATTACATGGACAATGTTAGATACCCCTTGAGGATAATTGATGGTTTGGATTAAATTAATGGAAAAGAGGTGTTGTAATTCTTTTTTGACTAAGAATACAATATGAGAATGAATTTTTGGAAGCTTTTTCCTGATAGGCTTAGCGTTAGGAAATGTAATGATATTATGGATGATGATGGTAGGATCAATAATTGGTATATCCCTACAAGACCAAGTGAATGTCTCACTATGATCAGCTAGAAACATCGTGAAATCTTGGTACTCTTGAAGATCTAAGGATTGGTTAACTTTAATGATGCATAGGTTCTCTATGGACCCTATGTTAAAATTAATGGTGGCCTCATTTAGAAGACTAGAGGTTGATGATGGGAGGGTTTTACATGGATGAGAGTTATTAGCACCTAAATGAGTTAAGATGGATTCATCATCTTGGCTTTAAAGAACAAAGATCGTTGGCGAATCTTAACCTATCATGTCATGGTAGGATAGATGAATGGTGTGGACCTCACCATCATTCTAATAGATGAGATGTTCTACAGAAATGGTGTTGACTAAAAAAACATTTAGGTGAAATGGATATGACATTGTTAGTCAAGGAAAGGGGTGTTAGATAGTGAGGATGGTGTATCCCCTTTAGGGATAGAGGGAAGATTAATATTCATGGAGGATTTGGGGATTTTGTTAAAGCCAAGGTCATGCTTCTCATGTGGTTTTCTAAACTCCCCTAATACAACCTCATACATGCCATGTTCGTAATGTCCCATATCAAAACCTTTCTAGGGGCATCATTATAGGTATGTTTTTATGAATTAGGGTTTATTACCAAATGAAAATTTGGATGTCAATGGTTTAGTTCAATCTTGTTTAGAAGGGCCCATGGAAGGTTGGTCAATACCTCCTTAAATTATATGAGTATGAATAAATGGTGAACCAAAGGGAATAGTTTACCCTAGATTTAGATAATAAGATAGTTGTTTTTCAGGGTGTCCATATTATTGTGGTGTAAGGAGGGTATTTAGTGTTAGTAATTGGTACTCTTTGATTGAAAGCTATTGAAAAGTGAAATTGATGGTTTCTGTACATAGTCTCAATGAAGGGATGGCTATGTTAGTGGATTATTCAATGGATGGGGATAGGGTAGCACCTTGTAGCAAGATTAGGACTCATTAGGTCAAAAGGTAAGGTTTTAGGTTTTGAAGAGATGGGGGTCAGCTAAGACATTATGGATTTTTACCTCATGTTCAAATTTAATACATTAATGTAATGTTGAGGGGATGTAGTGAATAAAATGTATCCAAGAACATCCTAAGATAGTATTGTAATAAAATTATCCTTTAATAAAATAAAATAATTCAGAGAGAACTTGAGTTCCTACCTAAATGTGAAGTACTATCATTCCTAACATAAGGGAAATAGTGAGGAAACAGAGTGGGATAGCACTAAAAGTTCTGAGGAGGGGAGTATGGAGGAAGAGGAAGGAACAGAGAGTGGGGATTACAGCTCTAAAAAATAAGGAGAAGATAAAAGTAAAAATGAGAAAGAAGGGGACACTATAGAGGAAAAAACTGAAAATAGTAACTATGATCTTGAGGAAAATCAGCAAGTGCCAGAGGAAACTGAAAAAGATATGGATGTTTTATTTGAGGATCCTGCTTCGAAAATAGAGAAGGAACATCTAGTTTAGGATGCCTACCATGCAATGGAAACTATAGAACAAGTAAAGAATGATTTTATCCACAATGAAAGCCCTGTTGAAACTAATGAACATAAGAGAATGGAAAGGGAGGATTATACAGAAAAGGATGAAGACAATCCAAAAGAGAATGCAAAAGATTTAAGTGATGTAGGGCAGAATGACAGGAGGCATCCCTTTATGAATTTGGCCAAATGCAAAGCAGATGCTATCCTTCAATTTGACTCATGGATATATAAGGAAATACTGGGCCTCAAGAAGAAAATGGAAATATTGGAACGTAATCAGGGAGCAGATCGGAATAAAAACAATAATTTAGAAATGCAGATGAGGGATATACCTATCAAAATTAAAGACTATGAGAATAATCTAAGGGTGCTCATTAAGGAAATCAGAATGAATATGGAGGAGGTAACTTCTAGCATATGTGCAGCCATTGTGAACATTGGAAAATGAGCAAATGAGGAAATTAAATCCTTAGAGGGGCCTAGCAAGAGAACCAAACAGAGCTCAAGGAAGAAAGCAATGTAAGAGGTTGCTACATCGGCATATATATATATATATATATATATATATATATATATATATATATATATATATATATATATATATATATATATATATATATATATATATAGGACACTGCTATGATTGGAAAGGAAGTGGTGAAGATGATTTTGGAATTAGAAGAATAGGATCTTTGAGTTCTTACAGTCCTGGTCCCTTTAGTTGGATGTTATAACTGGTTCCGTTATCTGGTTCTTTGTTTTCTTTTCACGCTGGAGTTTCCAGGTATTTGTAAAACCTAGGGTCTGTCTTTTGATGATTTTGTATTGTGGTTTTAGGTCCCTATAAAACCTATTTTTGATATTGCTTAGCATGTAGGTGATAGGTTTCACTTATGGACGTTATTGTTATATCCTTCGTTCTTTGTTTTATGGTTTCGGGGTCCCTTCAAAACCTATTTTTACCTTAATCTAAAACATAAGGGAAATAGTATTAGTAAAGGTTTTTAGGACAATAAATTATAATGCTACCACTATCTCAAAAAACTAAAGTTGTTTAAAATCATGGGAAGAGATAATATCTATACTATCACCATTATCTATCATGACTCTTTTAATCTAAGTTTAATCTATTTAGGTAGTGATAAACAAAGTAGGATCCTTGTCATTTGGCTATAAGGGTGGTATTTTTGAATCATAAAATCTAATAACTAAGGGTTTATAGAGTGATGTAATGAAGGTCGTCGATAATGGTTGAGGCTTGTTTACTTGTAATTAGATATCCTATATGGCTTCTATCATAGATTCATAGTGTTGTGGAGAGTTTTGGACAAGTTCTTATAATGACATCTTGACTGGTAGTTGGTATAATTATTTTAGGATAGATATTTATATAAGCTTTAAAGAGTTATTATTTTGTGCCTTTCCTAAAATGAAAACCGTAAGTTTGGAGGTAGGCATTGTTGGACTATTTATAGGAGTTGGTGCTTTAGTGATAATTACTTTAGCTTTGTCATGATTGTAAGTGTTATTACCTTGTGCTTGGGATTGTTTGACTACATGAGTCAAATATATCTATAGTAGAGGGGTATTTGTGCTCTCATAGTCATCCTTATCTAGGGGAGAGAGTGATGTTAAACCAAATCAATGGTTATATCCTCCTTTATAGCTTCCTCTAACATTTATTTTTTATGGTGGATGGAATTATAAGGGAATGATTGGGTTGTTATATTAAGAGATCATCTTCATCTAATAGATTTTGGACTATGAACTTTAACATGTCACAATTTTCTATGATGTACCCTAGTATTCGATGGTATGCATATGACCTATTTTATCTATACCATGATGGCTTTTGAATATGTGATTTGAAAGATTTTATAGGTGGTAGCATAATTGAGGAAGTTTGGATAAGATAATCAAGGATATTATAATAAGATCCCTTTAATGGGTCCTAACTCAACTTTTCCATTATTTGGGGTGTTGGTGGAAGAGATGTAGTGGCCTCAAACCTTGGCAGCTTAAGCTAGATATTTAGATACTCCTTATGGTAGGTATTTTATGTTGATGGTAAGGTTTTACTCCTAAATTAGGTGGGTAATATGGGTTTAATATATTACGGATTTGCATGACAATAGTGTGGATATTTTGTTGTGATGATACCTATGTTTTAGTGGTAGATTCTATAATAGTAGCTTTCAGTTTAGCTAAAGGATGGGGCCCTAATATAGATGCTCTAGTCATAATAAGGGGAATGCTGATTTTTATTTTCATATTTTTTCAAGAGTTTTGGGTGTGTCCTCTTTAGGTAATTCAATCCTAACATGAGGATTTTGTAGATATTTTCCCATTGGGGCTCCTATATTTTTATTTCTAGTATTTATAATTTTCCCCTTATTTTCTCTATGATTTATTGTCTCCTTAGAAAAGGGGGAAATAATATAGATATATTTTGAGGTAAAATAATTTATTTGAGGAGTAATAGGATAATGGAAATAGGTATATTAGATGTAGGTATTAAAACAGTGCAAGGAATGAAATCTTGTAGAATGTCAACACAAACCTTCTCTTCAAAAAAAATTTACTCTTTTGGGTTTTGAGTATCCTTAGATATGGATTCCTCTAATGGGTTCCAAACAATGATATATAGCATATTATATTAAGTTATTAGGATATATTCAATTGGTTTGGATGGTTCAAAAGTGTCTCTGATGAGGAGATCATGGATAAGGGAATCAACAACTTCTTTACGTAGAAGCTAGTCATAGATTGTGTTAATTATGTGAGTGTTGTGTTCTTATGTAGATCTTGATTTAGCTTATATGGAATTCAATGTAGTGGCATGATTTGGGAAAGGTTACCTAGATATATCTATAAATTAGTTCATGGTGGCATTAGGATTGTATAATTACAATTCTCCCTGATCTATAAGATTTTTAACTAAGACTTTAAAATAATGACATCTATTGACATTGAGGGTTATCACATGGTCAAAATTACATAAATAATGTTCCTTAAACCAACTAGATTGAGGATGAGATTCACCAAGAGGTCTAGTGGGATGGAGTTCAATAAGAGAATACTTTAAGTGTTTATAATAAATAGATGCATAGGATTCTCTAGAAGGGTAAATTGTGTAGGGAGAAAACATGTTAATATATTTTGAGAATGTGTCTATAAAGTAGAGGGATTGGATTAGTTTTTGGCTTGAGGTGGTGCTAAATTCATAATTACAACATTGGCAGCCCCTTAGGTTTTATAGTTATTATTATTAGTATTCCCTTTAGAGGGTTTGGATTTAAAGTTCTTATCTTGTAGTTTGACCTTCCATTTTTTGAGGGCTCTAATTTTAAGCTTGTGGGCCATTGAAAAAGCCTCATAAAAAATTTTATAATATTTTACCTATATAGTTTATGAGATGTGTTTGGAACACACCCTTAGAAATAATCAGATTAATTTGGTTTGGGGTAGAGAGAACGCGAGTTGGTTAATTAAATTTCTCCATCTAGATACATAGGGAATGTCCTAAGAAAGAGTGCATCATCATGTGCTATGAGATAACAAGTGTGTCAAAATGCTCATAGATGTTATTGTGGGTCCTCCTTATTCTAGAATTTGGTAAGCATAGGGAGTTCTAATTGTATAGGATAAGGTTAGATAGGAACTTTTATCTTGATAGGATCATCATAAATCTATTCATTAGTGAGTATGTTCTTCTACCTAGAAGTAGAAGCTTCCAGGTAGACATCTTATTCACAAGAACATTCATGAGATCAGGTTGGACATTATGTTGAGGGATTCCTCCCAAAACATTCTATTATAAGAGTTGGTATGTAGATAATGGAATGGAAAAATCCTAAGATAGGTTATATCAAGTGGCATGGTTATGATGGGTTGAAAAGCCAACACATACTATGGAATTCCAAAGGGATGCACATATACTTGATAGTTTGTGTAAGCACTACTTATTGGGTGGTTAAGGGTACATACAATTGAGGTGGATGACTCATAAGATCTTATTGTAAAGTTTGGGTTTTAGTGCTTAAGTTCATATTATTCTAAATCAATAAAAGCATTGTTGGGATCAATATGACTAGGTTATAGATTGGAGTAGTGACTGGCTAGGTAGTTGTAGGTTTAATAGTAATAAAATTTTGACTTGGAGTAATGGTAGGTGATAGAGTACTAAACATCACCAAAGGTTTGTTACTTAAGGGTTATGTTGTAGAGGTAGCACTAGTAAGAGGGGGATTATTAAGGGAATTTACCATAGTAGTAGTAAATCCTTCACTTTCTTTAAAGGGCATGCCATATGGATGTTGAGAGAACTGTGTATGGGGAGATACTATGATATGTATTGATCTATAAGTGAGATAATGGTTAAGAGATATGGGATTACTACCTAGTATGGTGGTGAACTCAAGATTAACCTAGGTGTATTGCTGAGGGATGCCTTCTCTTCTAAACTCAAAAGAAGTAGAGGAATATATGAGTTCTCCATAGATGAAGACACAGACAGGGGTTTGATTTTCTTCTATAACTATTGTTGTGTAAAAACCATGTAGTGATAAAAAACAAGAAATAAAAAACATGAAAAAGATTCCTTTTGGATTATCTCATTTTAAGTGAGGACAAAAATATGTACACATTAAAGTTTTTCCTAAAAATATTTTACTTTCTCAAATTTAAAATGTGGAAACAAAGAAGAAAAAAAGAAGGATATCGATGGTCTTAAGAAATGGAGATCTAAGGATGGTCTCAAATTTTGTTTTAGTACTCAATGATTTTTGTATTGGTATTGATAATTTTCTTGGTCTTGGGGTCTACCCCCTAACTTCATACACCATAGTTTAAGGGTGTTGTGTGGTTAGCCAAAATATACCGATAGACCAAAATTTAAACTCAACCAAAGAATTGAGTTGGTCCTCCCCTTGGTAGTGAAATCCAAGTGGGATGTATTGGAAGAAGGTTGTCATGAGATGATGAAATATTCATTGGTTCCCTTATGTTAAGTGTTTTAATGAGTTTATTATTAATTTTATTTGGTTTATGTGTGATAAAGTTGACAACTAAGATAAATTTACCATCTAAATTATTCTATGTAAGTAAACTAAATAGGCAAAATGAATGTAGATTGTTTAACCCTTAAATAAGAAAAATGTAATTTTGATTTTGTTTTGATGAATTCAACACATAAAAGAGAGGGAAAGAGAAAAAAAATTCAAAAACTAATTTCAACAAAAAGAGTGAGACTTAAGGAGTCCTATTGGCATGCTAGAATGTTTAAGTATTTTTTTGTTTTCTTTAAATTGAAATGTGATTTACTAAAAAATTGAAATAATAAGGTTTATGTGAATGCCTATGGATTGGAAGACATTTGTGCACTACTTGAATCTAGTGATAGTGAGAAATCCTTTTTGTATGGGAAGGCCAATCTGCACACATGTGAATACTTGACAAAAATAGACTAATAAAAGAGATGGATGGATTGCCTAATAAAAGATTGGTTCCAAGAAGTGGTACACTTAGATGGGTGTTAGTCCATTATTTATGCAATAAATCAAAATTAAAATCATAAGAAATAATAATATATAAATTATGAGATAATAATCCTAATTTATATTTTCCTTGATTAATTTATCATTATAAATAAAGTATTCTTCCCAGTAAGTAGAAACAAAATCTACATCATTTTGAATAATAACTAATGATTCTTCATAAGATTCATGAGAGGGTGTATATATAATGGCATAGAGGGTTAGCTCAAAGGCCATGCCATTTTTATCTACAAATAAAGGCTGAGAGACTATAGGGGGATCAATTATGCTGGTCACATCATGAACTAAACTAGGTAGAGTCATCTACAAGGAGAAGGCCATATTCAAATAATAGCAATCAGTAAAGGGATTAAAAATATAATATTATGTTAAGGTTTTATATCATGTGTATTAAAATATTATATTGATGTTTCTCCTAATAATATTAGTGTCAATCAATAGAATTAGTGTCAATAAATAGAGAACACAAATTTAATAATATTTCTAACAAATATAGATGAAACATATAATGAAGGCTACTAATAATATTCTATTTATTAAATATATATATGAATAACTAATGATTGGAAAGATAATGATAAAATGAAATGTGATACTTACATTTAATTGGTCATGAATAGAATGGTCCTCTTTCATAGACACATATAGTAGTTTTAGTTTCATAGATGATGTGATTGAATGAGTTAAAAATATAGCAAAGTGTTAGTATGAATGTCATCAAAGTATTGAGGAATTCAAACAAAATTTTGAGGATCTCCCTTTTTTAGTTTTATCCCAAATGAAAACATAGGCTATGTATTGATAGATCAATGTTGATCTAGAGAATCAACATCACTTGTGGGGGAATCATTACCAACTCACCCAAAATGGAGCCTTTTTTAAAACTATGGATGAGAATAGGTTGAGAATGGGTGGAGTTTGTTTGTAGTGATTCCACATGGGGTAAGTTGGTTATATGGGTAGATTCCTAGGTTATAATTAATTTTTGGAGGTTTGGAATGGTAAAGGGATAAAAATAAGAGTTATTTAGCAATCTAGTAAATGGTAAATAATCTAAACTTTAAGATAGGTTTTATTTATGGATTTAAATAAATATGACATACAACACCTAAATGATCATTCCTAGGGGTATGAAATTATAGTATCTATAGCTGACTCACTTGATTATTCAACATCTCTTTTTCATCCACACTAGGTTCTTACTAATCCCACTTTTCTTATCCAAATAAGAAAATACCCATCTTATATTCAACCAAAATATTCACTCATATGCCATATTGTGGTTGTCAACATTCAATAAATTCCATGGTACAAAGACATTATTCAATTTTTTGAACATAAAACCTATCCTCCAAACATTTATTCCTATGAAAATAATGCATTCATAAAAAAATATTATATGTATTCTTGATATAACATCTTATATCATCACAATGATTAAGGTAATCTACTCTGTTGTGTTATGAAATAAGAGGTTCCTCCTCTTATTGAAAAATAATGTGGGGGAATTTATGGTGGCCACTATAGTGGACATGTTACAACTTTAAAATGATTGTGTATGGGATATTTGTGGCCCACTCTTGAAAAGGATGCCATCTAATTTTATAAAAGTGTACTCCTTACTAGATTCATGATGATCTAATTCATGTACCTCTAGCCAATATTTAAACCATGGAATCTCCCTAGCCATTCTCCATGTGGGGATTAGATCTCATAGGAAAATTACCTCTATCTCAAGATGGACATGCCTTTATAATCATAGACATAGAATATTTTACCCAATGGGTTGAGGATAGGTCCCTAGTTAATGTTACCGGTAACACCATCTCCAAATTTATCCTTTGTTAAATCATTTGATGATTTGGTGTCCCTCATACTATCATTTTAGACAATGGTGGTAAATTTAAAAATAAATACATCAAATATCTATGTGTGAAGTTTAAAATCAGTCACAAATTTTCCACACCCTACCATCCATAATTCAATGTCCAATCCAAGGCCACTAATAAAATTATTAATAAAATTCTCCAAAAGACAATTCATGACACTTGCATGGATTGGCATCTTCATCTCTATCTCACTTTTTGGGCCTATCAATATAGCATGCACACCACCATTGGGGAAACATTATTTACTCTAGTCTATTATTCTGAATTAGTCCTCCTATTATAAATAGAGATTCCCTCTCTATGTATCTCTATTCATAGTATAATACTTAATGAATAATTACATGAATATTGCCTTCATGCTCTTGCTCTCATTTATGAGCACCATCTTTCTACTCTAGAACACAATCGCCAATATAAGGCCCATATTACCAAGCAAAATAATAAATGAGTTAAAGTTCACACTTTTAATGTTGGTGATTTTGTTCTTAAATTAGACTAAGCTCATGACAAAGAAGGTAAATATTCCTAAAAATTGTTGGGCATATTGTCACTCAATATTCCACCCTAGAGAGGTTATTAAAATTTTCTCTAAATTGATTGAAAAATTAGATTAACTTTAGGTCTGTGGGTTGCCTATAATATAGGTAAACCTCTAAGTTTAAGGGATAACTCCATAGATTAGTCTTTGATAGGTTATCACCTACACTAATTACATACTTAGATGAAAAGGGATAGAATGAACATAAAAAGTAACCTGTATGAATAAAATTATAAACCAGATAGATCTTGACTAGACTACCATACACTTTCACTATGTAACATGACTCACAATACTAGTCTAATCATTCTAGATTTCTCCAACATAAATGTTTCAAATATGGAGGTGGCATGCATTGCACTTCTAAGGATGAGTGAACAAGAGGATAGATTTAAAATAATAATGTTACTATTATCACTTGGATATGCACCCTTTCAAGAGATGAAAAGATCTCCTCATCCAAGTGGCACGATGGAATCACCTCTAGGCTTGTGGATGACCTAAGGAATGAGGTGAATTTATAGATAGGGATAGTTCCCTTGATGTACCACTTAGGATTAAATAAAAAACTAAATTTTGGGGGTAAAATGGGAGAGAGAAAACTAAAATCAAATATAAACTAAGGAGGTGATACACCAAATCAATTTGATACTTTCCAACCAATTACATTCTACACTTGAGACCAAGAAACAAACTAAAACACACAATCCTTCAATCTTCATCTTCTCACAATAATGTTAAATAGTGAGGTCATTAATGTATGTTTAAAGCTAAGAGGACTATAAAATAGGCCTTAAATGTAACTAATGAAAATAATAACTCAATCAACCTTTGATATCCCCTAAAACACTTCACATGCCCTACAATAATTTTTTTCCAATTGTAAACAAGGTGAAAGAATGAGACCACATGCTGGGAATCCATAGTCTTCACTAAAAAAGATTAATCATTAAAGTGGAAAAAATTTAATAAAATTCATGAAGATGTAACACTTAGGCATTTCATTGATAAAAAGGTATACAAATTAGTATTTCCTTATCATACTCAAGTGGAGCATCCAATACAATGCCAAAATGGTTAACTCTTATAGAGTTTGAGAGAGAGAAATAAAAATCCAAAGGTCACAAAGACACTTGTAAATATGATAAAATAATTTATACATGCATGATAATAAGTTATGGGTAAAACCATGCAATATTGGGATCTCCAAGTGTTAATTAAAGTCACAAACCTCATGAAAAGTGGTAAGAAAACCCCCCTATTGGCTCAAAAAATGCCTTCATGATTGGAGCTATTTGAACATCTTATAAATAATGAGGAGTAGTAAAAACTATTGTAACGTAAGGGAATACTCTAAAAAATACCTCTCCATGCATGTTTTGTATTCTTGGTCCTCTATAAAACTCTTATAATGAGCCATCACCATCATCATCTATTGTCTATAAAATTTCCCTTTCATGCACCCTGCACACTTAGCCTCCAAAATGATTTTTTATTCTCATTAAAATAAATTTAAGGAATTTAATTTCACATATAAATACCCTTAATTTACCTATAACCATAAATAACACATTAAAATGATCTCAATTGAAGTTTTCCATCTTCTTCACTACTTTGTCCAATATGCCAGATTTGACTAGCTGAGTTGAAACACCTGATTGGGGAACCTAGAATTTTTTTTAGGGAATTAAATTAATAAAATGAGTTATATTTAGTCTTAATATTTCACATAAATTTTTTTTCATCTCCTAACTCTTTCTATAACCTAAAAAACACAAAAAATGGTCAAAATAGCCTATTTTACACCCCATCCATACAATTCCATACAAATAGATAGCATGGGAGGGATCCTTATAGAGTAATTTTAAACATAAAATATATATTATGGTAAAAATATTCCATTAAACTATCTTTCCGAGATCATCCTCTCCATCAAGTCCTAGATGAGGGTTTAGGAGGGTTTTGAGCAGTTTCTGGTCTTAAGCTTGGTTTATAAAGCTTGGACATCCAAGTTGACAAAAAATTACAAAAAAGTGGTTTTAATTACCCTTAATATCATTAATAAAATTATTTTTATCCCATGAAAAACCTTATTGAGATATGAGCATCACAACTTGCCTTATCGAGCTTGCTTTTCCAATTTGCATAAGTCTGAGTGGGTTTTGGGATAAAAAATGACCTTATTTGTATTTATTTGAAATACTAAAGTATTTAAATATCTGATATTCTCATAAAATAATTTTTAAATTATTTTTTGTGCACATTTCATGATATAATGGTAAAGACTGTTTCATTTAGTCTTGGCTTAAGCCTTATTCCAAAGGCTCACCTGTAACCTCTATGTCTTGGATCATTATATTTGGTTTAATTTAATAAAAAAATACTATAAACATATTATATTACACTAAAAACAATAAACCATCAGTTTTAAATTCTAATCAGATCCAAAAACGAAAGTGACTCCTTATTTGAGCCTCTAGGCATAAGTATGCCTACTAGGGTTGACTGTAACCTTAGTTGTTAGACCACCCTATTAGGTTTAATCACATAATTTTTGGTTTACCATGTTGGTATATGTGTAATAAAAATTATCTAACCTTCACACAAGTTCCTTCAAGCCTCTGGTTCATGTTTCATATCTCCTTTGTCAAGAATACATGGTTTATGTATGGGGAAAGTGCCCTCTATCTAAGACAAACTAGATGAAACTTAACATATTTAATTAGTAATATATATATATATATATATACATATATATATATATATGTATATATATATATATATATATATATGTATATATATATATATACATATATATATACATACATATATATATATATATATATGTATATATATGTATATATGTATATATATATCTATGTATATATATGTGTGTATATATATATATATACACACACACACATATATATATACATATATATAGATATATATATACATATATATCTATATATACATATATATACATACATATATATATATATACACACACACACACACACACACACACAGATATATATATATACATATATATAGATATATATATACATATATACATACATATATATATATATACATATATATATATATATATGTATATATGTGTGTGTGTGTGTGTGTGTGTGTGTGTGTGTGTGTGTGTGTGTATACACACACACATATATATATATATGTATGTATATATATATATATACACACACACACATATATATGTATATATATACATATATGTGTGTGTGTGTGTGTATGTGTGTGTGTGTGTGTGTGTGTGTGTGTGTGTGTGTGTGTGTGTGTGTGTGTGTGTGTGTGTGTGTGTGTGTGTGTGTGTGTGTGTGTGTGTGTAAGGATCTTATCCAACTAACAAGGATTATTTTAAAAAAAAATTACCCATTTATTTCATGTCTAGAGCCCCAAACCTCCTTAATTTCAAGGGTAGACTAGTCAGGCCAGGACTATGTGTGAACCCTCTCCAAATGAACTATATGTTAATAATCAAGATATCTTATTTGATTATATTCAAATTAAAAGAGTAAAAATATTATTTCATACTAATTATCAATATCCTTATGTTCCTTTTTCACTTAAAATCCTCTTAGCTTTCTCCATGCTTTGAATTCTTAAGGTTTATTGGGTAAACCTTGACTATACCCTATTTTAGACTATATTGACCTCTAAAATCACACCTATAGCTTATATTTCATGAGAAAAAATTTTAAAATGGTTTTATTTCCTTTATTAAAACTTCCATAATTAATTATTAATGGTTTGGTCCCTATTCATCTTGAGTTGATGCAATACTAACCCTAGATAGCAAGTTTCATCTCCTTTTCTATCCCAATCATAGTCAACTAACTGTAGGTGCACAAATTAGTCAAAATGAGGTGTAATTTATCTTTATAAATATGATTTAAAATAATACATAAGATTATAAATAATTTGGTGTTATCCTAATATCTAAATTTTCACTAGAAAACTAAACACAATTGAGACATCAAGCAAACACAACTCTACCTTCATACCTAGTTGACTGAGGCATATACCTTTATAACCTTGTTGTAGGTGTAGTTGATTGGTATAGATATTATGAAGATAATTAATATAATGGATAAGGTTATTATTTTTTTGGTTCATCATGTTACCCTTTCAAATCATTACACATGTACTTTTAACTCACTAAACTGAGTCCTTTTTAGAGGATTGAGAAACCCTGCCTGTAGGTCTTTATTAGGTACATATATTAGATTCAAGGAGTTTGGTTATGATTCTTATAGGAAATAAATTTACACATGAGGTCCATATAATCTCTTCTCATTCCTTGGGCCCATATTTTATGAGCTATGATACCACCCAAATGCTTTGACTAAGTCACTACGTATAGGTGGACTTTTAGGAACCTATATGCACTAAGAGTGGTCATATGGGAATATGACACCACTTCTCAAATTCTCTTAATGGTCCTTTAGATAATTAATGACATATCTATCATCAAAAACATTAAATATTGAAAATACGGCCTAGTTTTCCATCTAGAGAAGTATTAGTTCTCTTTTGACTCAAGCTTGTAGAGGATACTGGTTGTTTTTAGTGTCACCATTGGTAAGTTTAAGCCATAAAACACCAGTATTTATTTATCATCCTTTATTAAAAAATGTAATATCTCTTTTTTATGATATAGGATTCAAATTACACCTATCTATGTGTCCTACCTCTACATGGTATACATACTAAGAGACATCCAAAAAACCTTAAAACCTTTGTTTTGCTTCTTTTGGGAAAAAGGTCCTTGAGCTCAATCATGAGTTTTAAACATTATTTCACACCTTTTATTCTCCAATTTGACACTTAAAATATGTTATAATGGGTCCACCATATGTTATGTCTTGTAAATATCTTTATCATATTTTCAAGTATCACATTCAAAACTTGTATAGCCCTAAAGTACTAATTATAGGGAATTTAGGCACATGTACAATATATCAATAAAAGGAATTTAGGCAATGTACAATATATCCATGTTTATGATATTATATATATTAATCAAGTATAAAAATACATTATTAATTATAAAAAACCTAAAAATAGTTCCAAAACCTTATCTACAATGTGAAATTGAACTTCATAACACCTATAGGTGCAAATTCATAGTGATTATGTGAGGGTGTCTCTTGTGACTGCTTAGTCACTCTTCTTTAAAATAAATTTTAAGGTAGATTAACCACTATATCATCTCAATTACATTATCCAAATTATATTCATAAAAGTGTACTCATTGAATGCCAAATAGCTAGTCTAACCTATACTTGTCACACATAGTCTTGGGAAATCATATGTTTGAAACATTTATACCATGTTCAAAGGAGTATATTAAAAATTTTAGTTTGGTTAGTTAATTAATACATTTAATGACACATGGGACATGACATCACATTTTTACACTTCCATGTTTCCCAATAAACCTATAAAAAACATTAAATGTACCACTTTTGACCTCAAAATGACCTAAAAGTGATATGAGGACTAAATTAACTAATGAATAAGGATATTAAAACATTAATTAGCATAAATTAACCTTATAATTCACCTAATGACAAGATATTATACCCATTATATACTTAAAAAGTAAATTTTTTACTTATATGTGCCCCAATTTGACTAAAAAGTCAAATTTGGTCAACAAATTGGTGACTCAAAGGGGTAATATGCCTGCTATAATGACTAGACTAGTAGCCTTATAATTCCATTGGGCTTAAGATTCATCTAAATCCAATATAATAAAGGAGACTTTGACCATTGAATTTAAACCTTTGATCAAGATAAGACACTAATACTACCTCAACCTCACAAAGCAAAAGACACACATAATAAAGAAATCAAACACACAAGACATACACATGTGCTCCAAGCACTTAAGGGAATTAGGAAACAACCTATTATGCATAACTAGAAATTAAACATACCTTCTTTCCTGGATTTAAAGGAAGAATTATTGCTGAGATGAATAATAATGCCAAACATGTTTCTCTTTAGATTGAATGCTTTGTGGATCAAACCTCTTCCTTAAAACTTCACTTGATCTAATCTCAAGTAGATCATCCTTAACTAGGTCTCCAATGAATACATATTTATATTCAACATGTTCACATAGTTTATACTACTACCCACTCTTCATCTCAGGATAAACATGTATATCTTTAGTAAGTATGGCTTCTAGAGGACTAATTTCATGTTCCTTAGAATATTGAGACCAATAAAATCTTATTTCATCCTTCAAGATATGATTTTTTTCTCCTGAATGAATTCAAACATGTCATTATGAAATGTGTATGCTTATTTAAAAGATAGATTTGAAAGATTGCTTTCCCTTTGTATACTTACTTGAGTACTAATGTTGCCTTCTCCATCTTTGACCAGATTATAGCTTCCTTGTAGAGGAATATAGCCTAATTCAATGATTTCAAATAAGTCATATGAAATTTGAGTAAGAACTTGTCCTTGCTTATACATGGTATCTTTCAAAGTGAGAAAAAAGTTAATTATCATTTCTTCTTCTTTGGAGAAAAGGAAGACACCCTTCCTCATCAACCCAATACGAAATCTCTACACAAGAATTCACCTTCTCTTTATCTTTGATCAGATCATCTTCAATTGCTATTTCCTCTATTTTTATCTCATGAGACTCACTCAAGACTTCTATTTCTTGAGGGATGGCTTGAAAGTGTTCTTGCTTCTTGATAGCACATTCCATTTCAAATATGGAGTCAAAAGCTTGTGAATTACCTTATTTTTCACCAAAGGGAGTCCCTATGATGATTTATTCCTCATAAAAAATCATGAGGTATTCTATATTAACCATTAATTAAGCATGTTCCTCTTCATTTTCCTCTATCAAGATAGGTTCTTCAATACAAATAAAACATTCTTCATCATCAACCAAGCAAAGAGATTCATAACAAGAAATTAACTTATCTTCATCACCTAAGACCTCTTGAGGGATTTGAAATTGAACTTCAACTATCATAATCTGATATTTTTTATCAAGGGCTGTAAGATCTTTAATCTCTTTCATGGTAATGCCAAGACTAGGCATCTTGAAATATCGTGATTGAGCCCAATAAGGCTTTTAAGCAGGTATGTTTTCATCAAGCAAGAGTTTTATTTCTTTGTCAACCAACTAATCCTCCTTTGGTTCCCATACCATAGGTCCATCAAGGCAAAGGGTGATGGGGTAAGGATAAGATGAAATACTTGATGGAGGTGGCACATAGAACTCCAAATCAGATTGAGAATGCAAGGTAGGAGGATATTTAGGAAGATCTTGAGGGAGGGGAGATGGGATGTGTTTAGGCATAGTGTCTTATATTTGGTCTAAACCTTCCATCACACCTTGACTTAAGAGATTCAATTTTGTCTTTAGCTCCTATATTTTCTTGGCTAAGTTCTCTAGTAAAATTATCTCTTGAACCTCATAGGAATCATCATGATGATAACAAGTGCATGAGGGCTACCATGAAACATAAGAATCTTATTTAGGAAGGGTGGGATGGACTTGGAAAGGATTAACTCCATTTTCCACTTCACACTCTTTGAAAATGTTTCCATATTCTTTCTTTCCTGATGACTATACTATCTTGCTCCAACTTAGGACATCAAGATTAGTTGTCTTCTAAATTTCACACTCTTTGTCAAGACTTTTCTCCTCCTTCTTTCCCCATGATTCCAATCTCTTGCTCTAACTTAGGATGTTAGGATTAGAAATTTCTTTTTGAGGTGGTGGGGATGTAATGTGAGAGGGAAATGAGGGTTTTTTGAAATCGTCTTCCTTTGATACCAACATGGATTATTGTATATACATGTTATCCAACTTAATTTTCTTGTCAAGGTTTTCTTCAAACACAAGGTTTCTCTTTTCAAATATCTCCTCCAATTGATTTGGAAAAGGATGACTTTGATAGACTTGATTTGCCTCATGAGTAGGGGTCATGTATGGTTGATAGGTAACTTGGGGAAGTGGGTATGAATGTTGATAGACCTTTTAAGGCTGAATCTCATAAATTTTTAGCTTCTCTTATAAATATTCAATCAAACCACTCACATTTAGAATATCACTCGTGAGCCTTTGCCAATTGGCTCCTTCAATAGGTACCCACTCTTTCTTGACTAACTATAATGAATTTATCACATTATAGATGGAATTCTTAGGAATCCATTGACCACATCCCCTTAGAGTATCAAGATCCAACATATACCTTTCATATCCAAAAAGTGCTTGTCTGAAGGTGGAGATAGGTTGATTGGAGAAAGGATTAGGTTGACTAGGAATAAGACATTGAGAATGATGACTATAAAACTAGTAAGGATCATGTATGGGATGGATATGATCATACTAAGGCTGATGAAATTCATATTGGGGCTGGTAAGGATCATGAAAATATTGACCAAGGAATTGTTCATATTGATAGGGAATGGTACAAGCTTGAAATGTCTCACAAACTTGTGTAAACAAGAAATCAACACCAAAGTCAGCCATAGATCTTCATTGAAAGAAAGAATACAAATAAATAATGTTACCATCAATATTAAAAGGATAAATTGGGATACTTTACCAAATTATATGTTTTTTAAGTCACTATTGATGTTTTAAAGTATGCCTCTAAAGGTATATTGCTGAGAGACAACGCCAAAATTTTCTCAATCTCTTATAATAAGAGTCCCACTAGACATGCCAAAAATTATTGTCACTTGGATATGCACCCATTGAGGAGATTAAAATATCTCCTCATCCAAGTGTAATAATGCAATAACCTATAGGCTTGTGGGTAGCCTAATGAATGAGGCAAATATCTTTATAGGGCTAGTTCCCTTGATGTACCACTTAGGATTGATTCTTCTACTAGCTTTGGGGGGTGAAAAGGGAATAAAAAATTGATAGAAAATATAAACTAAGGAGTTGATAAACAAAATTAATTTGATTAATTCCAACCAATTTTATTCTACACTTGAGAGCAAGAAACAAACTAAAATACACACTCCTTCAATCTTCATCTTCTCACATCAATGTTACATTGTGAGGTCATGGATGAATGTGAAAAGGTAAGAGGCATATAAAAGAGGACTTGAATGTAACTAATGAAAATAATAATTCACTCAACCTTTTAAATCCCCTAAAACACTTCACATTCCTTAAAATAAAATTTTTCCAACTGTAAACAAGGTGAAAGAATGGGACGATATGTTATGAATCCATAGTCTTCACTAAACAAGATTCATCATTCAAGTGAAACACACTTAATATAAGTCATGAATAATTAAAACTTAGTCATATGATTGATAAAAATGTATACAAATGATCATGGCTTAACCATACTCAGGTGGAGCATCTAATACAATGCCAAAATGGCTAAATCTTATAGAGTTTAAGAGAGAGAGAGAGGAAACAAGAGAATTACAAGGGTCACAAGGAAACTTGTAAATATATATACATGAATTATAATAAGTTATGGGTTTAAAAATTAAATATTATGAGATCTATATTTCAACTAAAGTCATAAACCTCATGAAAAGTGGCAAGAAAACACTTCAACTAGCTTAAAAACATTGGCATCATGATTGGAGCTATTTGAATGTCTTATTAATGATTATTAGTATTAAAAATTATTTAAATTTGAGGGGATAATCTCATACATGAATCCATGCATTATTTTCATTATTGGTCCTCTAAAAACCTCTAAAAGTGAGCCATCATCATCTACTATCTAGAAAACTGCCCTTTCATGCACCCTACACACTTGGCTTCAAAAATGATTTCATTTTCTAATGAAAATAAATGTTAGGAAGTTAATTAAACCTTTAAATACCCTTCATGTCCCTAGAAACATTAGTCATACCTTAAAATGAACTCATTTGAAGCTTTCCATCTTCTTCACTAGGTTGCCCAATATGCCAAATTTAATTGGCTAAGTTGAAACACCTAGATGGGGAACTTATAAGTTGTTTCATGGCCTAAAATTAATATTAGTAGTTATATTGAGTCATAATATTTCACCTATATTTAGTTTCATCTCTTAAATCCTTCTATAACCTAAAAAACACAAAAAGTGGTCAAAAGGAGCATGTTTTCACCCCATCCATACAATTACATACAAATATATGGCATAGGAGAGATATTGAGAGATTAATTTTCAACATCCAATATCTATTCTGGTCGAACTATGCCATTAAACTAGCTTTCAAAGCTCATCCTCTCCATCGGGTCTTGGTTGAGGGTTTAAGAGTATTAGGAGCAATTTTTGGTTTTAAGCTTGGTTCATAAATCTTGGACATCCAAGTTTACAAAAATTTATAAACAAGTGGTTTTAAGGACCCTTAATATCACTAAAAAACTTCATGTACTCGAATGCAAAACCTCCAAGGAGATATAAGCATCACAACTTACCTTATCTAGCTTGATATTCCAATTTGCATAAGTCTGAGTGGGTTTTGGGCTAACAAATGACCTTATTTGGATTTATTTGCAATAAAAGTTTGGAATTTTTTTATATTCCCATAAAATCATTTCCAAATTAATTTGGATTCACATTTCATGATATAATGGTAAATACCATTTCATTTGGTTATGGCTTAAGCCTTGTTCTATAGGCTCACCTATAAATTCTATGTCTTGGATCATTCTATTTGATTTATTTGCATCCAAAATACCTATACGCATATTATATGACATTAAAAACATGAACCCATTAGTTGGAAATTCCAATTAGATTAAAAAATGAAAGTGACTCCTTGTTTGAGCCTCTAAGCATAACTATGCCTACTAGGGATGACTGTAACCTTATATATCTAGAGCACCCTGTTTGGTTTCACCCCATAATTCTTGGTTTCCCATGTTGGTATATTTTAATTCCAACTAGTCCAACCTTCAATCAATGTTCTCGAATCCTCCAATTCATGTTTCCTATCTCCTTTGTCAATAATGAACGGTTTGTGCATGGGGAAAATTCCCTCTATCTCAGACAAAATAGAGGGAAATTACCATTTTTTATTAGTAAAACCAAATATAATAGGATATTATCCAACTCATAATCATGCTCTGTATAAATTTTAACCCCTTGGTTTCAATTCTAGGCCCCCAAACCTACTCAATTTCTAAGGTAGACTAGTCAAGATAGGACTTTGTTTGAACCTTCTCCAAATGAACTATATGTGCATGATGAGGATCTATTCTTTTCTTTAATTAAAATTATAAGATTATAAATATTATATCATACTCATTATTAATACTCCTTAGGTTCCTTTGTCACCTAAAGTCCACTTAGCTTTTTCTATGCTTTGAATTCTTAAGGTTTGTTGGGTAAATCCTAACTATACCCTATTTCGGATTGCATTGACCTCTAAAATCACACTTGTAGGTTAAATTTCATGAGAAAAACTTGTAAAATGGTTTTTGGGCCTTTTTTTAATCCTCCATAATGACTTATCAATGGTTGTGTCCTTGTTGATCTTGAGTTGATGTAATACTAAACCTAGATAGTATGTTCCATCTCTTTTTTTATCTCAATCATAGTCAACTGACTGTAGGTACACATATTAGTGAAAATTAAATGTACTTGAGCTTTATGAATATTATTTAAGGCTATACATAAGATTAAAAACCACTTGGTGTTAACCTAATATCTAGATTTTTAGTAGAAGAACTAAACACCATTAAGACATCAAACAAACATATCTCTATCTTCATACATAATTGACTAAGGCATATACATTTAGAACCTTGTTGTAGGTGTGATTAATTGTTATAAATATTATTAAGCTCATTATGCTCATGGGTAAGCTGCCTAGTTTTCTTGTTCATCATGTTACCCTTTCTAAGCATTACACATGTACTTTTAACTCACTAGACTGAATCCTTTCTAGAGGATTGAGAAACCCTGCTTATAAGTCTTTATTAAGTACATATATTAGATTCAGAGTGTGGTTATGATGTTCATAGGACATCCATTAAAACATTAGGTCCATTTAATACCTTCTCATGCCTTGGGCCCACTTTGGATGAGCTAGGATACCACCAAAATGCTTTGACTAAGTCATTGCCTATAGGTGGACTTTTAAGAACTTATACAAACTGAGAGTGGTCATATGGGAACATGACACCACTTCTCAAATTATATGGATGGTCCTTTAGATCATTAATTCCATATCCATAATAAAAAACATTCAAGAATGAAAACATATCCTATTTTGCCATTTAGAGGAGTAAGAGGTCTCTTTCGACTCAAGCTTGTAGAGGATACTGGTTGTTTTTAGTGTCTCCATTGGTATGTTTGAACTGTGAAAACACCAGTCTCTATTGATCATCCTTTATTAAAACCTATATAATCTCTTATTTATGACAAATTTTTAAAATTCCAACTAGATAGGTGTCCCAACTCCTCACAGTAGACATGTTAAAAGACAACCAAAAAACCTTATGACCTCTATTCTACTTCTTTTGGGAAAAAGCTCCTTGAACTCAGTCATGAGTTTAAAACATGATTTTACACCTTCCCTTGCCCTATTTTAAACTTCAAATAGTTTATAATGGGTCCACCATATGTTAGTGACTATAAATATATTTATCATATTTTCAAATATCACATTTAAAACATGTATAACCTTAAAGTACTACTTATAGGTAGTCATTAGTATGCACATTCAATAGAGTGAATTTGGGTAGTGTACAATATATCCATGTTTATGATATTATATATCTCCATAAAGTATATCAATATACTATTCATTCTAAAACACCTAAAATTAGTGCCAAAACCTTTTCTACAATGTGGATTTAAACTTCATAGCACCTATAGGTGCATATTCATGGTGAATATGTGAGGGTGTCTCATGTGACTTCTCAATAACTCTTTTTTGAAATAAATTTTAAGGTTTATTAACCTATATATTATGTTGGAGGCCAAACCAAGACCTCAAAACATTCAATATTATCTCATGAACATGTCATAAAGGTTAGACTAGCTATGTGTGACAGTTATAGGTTAGACTAGCTATGTGACATTAAATGATTACACTTTTATGGAGATTATTTGGATAATGTAATTGAGATATTATGTGATCATTATCACATTAAAAATGAGGATATACTCATCATAAAATCCTAAAATCATTGACAACACATGAGAATCTAAAAAAATGGTAAAAAACTAGTATGTCACCCGAAATGAGAGTAGTCTACAAATTTGAGATGATTTACCCATCACAACATATTAAAACATAAAAAAAATAATGGGTTACATAATTATACATGTATAACATCCTCTACATTAAATATGAGCAGTTGGTTTGTACAAATCTATTCAAATAAAGAGAAAACTGATAGGGTGCATATATTAGTAGGTAGTTTTGGAATCTAAACTTAAAATGGATGGTTTATAAAGCATGTTTGACAAAAATAAAAATTATTTAGATGAAAATTTATATCCTTAGTTTTTTATCACCTCCCAAAAACATTTGTCCTAAGACCCTTTGTGTTGACTGTACCAAGCAAAAACCTGAGTGTCATTTCAATATATTAAGAAGGGAAAAATGAAATAGAATGGTTTTGGGACAAAAATTGATGTTAAAAAGAAAATACAAAATGTAAATTAGTTTTTTGGAGATGAATAGACAATTTTGACCATTTGCCAAGTGACACACTTCTCAAGGAGGCTGTACAAGTGTCAAACTTTTCCATTTCTTTAAGAAAACTGACTTTTCTTATGATGAACCTAGAAATTCCAGTTTGGTTAGTTAATTAAGACCTATCATGACACATGGGACATGAAATAATGTTTTTAGTCTTAAAAATTTCCCAATATACCTATACAGAGCATTATATACACCATTTTAGACCTCAAAATGACCCAAAAGTGATATGAGCACTAAAATAATTAATGACCAAGGCTAAAAAAACATTAATTATCATAAATTAACCTATAATTCACCTAATGAAAATATATTAGACCCCCTATAGACCTAAAAATTAAATGTTTTACCTATAAGTACCTTAATTTGACTAAAAAGTTAAATTTGGTCCATAGTTACTCCTTACACTTAGATATAGACAAATACATTTTACTACACTTCATGTGCCCTATTAGAGAGAAAAATACTTACACAAAACATGAAAGAGTAAAAAGAAGACAAGGATATATACTTATCACTTTAGATTACACTGCTCACTACTTCACACATTTAGATAAAAATATTATGAAATAAAAACTAGTTTGGAAATATTTATTTCAAATTCAAATATAGTATTCAAACTAATAAGGATTCGTGATACCAGGTGTGGATTTAATATAAAAGGCCAAGGCCAAATTTCAAGGTAAGAAAACTAGTTACAATTTAGGATAATGAGGTGAAAAGTGGACCATGACATGGTGTTAGATAAGTGTCCACCTAAAGTATGATAACTTGCCTCAATTTGGTGTAGAAACTCTTCATATTCTCCTTTAAAACTGCCTTTATGACGAAGAAGCATTAGACTACTTGAAACTAACTTATGAAGCCTTTGACACATATTATAAATAATTGTAGGTTATAAATAAGATTTGAAAGTAATCATATACCCCTTTAACTAATAGCCTTCCTCTTATCACTTATCTTCACTATCTATAGTCACTTACTATCTCTCTTAGCTTCAATATTCACATTTTTCATCAAGGTGACTATAAATTTCTCAAGTAAATACATGGAAGAGGTGTTAAGACATCTTTTCAAAGCCCCTTTATCTTCTACTCCATCAGTTATATGTTAAAAATATCCAATATCACACCTCTCATCTTCTCACTAGTCAGCCACTTATATTTTTATTGTTTGTCTAAGACTACCTGTAATGAAAATATTAGTAGAGGATTTTATATGATTTAATTTGGTGAGATATTAGTATAGGGAGTTATAATAATTCCCTATAGTCCTCCCTTAATGGATTTCATCTACCAATTTTCCTTTGTACCTACAAAACACATCAAAATATATAAGAAACTCTTTTTTGGTCTATTTATACTAGTGATAGTATAGATAAAATGTATGTAATTGATATTGGGTGAATTATAGATAGGTTAAGGTCAATTTAATAACCAATTATCTACTTTTAGGTTCATATCCATTCATTTTTCCTCCAGCGGGTCTACACAAGGTGTTTGAGAGGGTTTGTGATCTCCTAGACTATTAATGATGATTCATAAAATATAGATGCTCAACCTCCAAAAAAATTACACTAAGATAAAGTGTAGGGAACCATTCAAAAATTAATAACTCCTTGAGTCACCATGCATTCTTTAAATAAAAATATGAGTAGTTGAAGATGGCTCTTGAGCTCCTTCTAGTCATTTTGAGTAGGCCTGAGACAAAATTAGGCCAAAATGACCAATTTGGGATATCTCTCTACAAATTTATATACCTTATGGAATATCCAATCTCCCATAAATTTCATAAAATTTATTATAAGTATTATGTGATATTTTAAATGAAGATAAGCACCCTGAGGGTTTAGGCCTAGTTTTAGGCCTAGTAGACCTAGACTATGTTTGTGTGTATGACCATTTGTATGATATTATAATGAATTTAGGTGACCTTAAATAGATATTAATATTAAAAAAAACCTCACACATCATTTTAAAATGCCTCTTTTTTCTCCCTTTCATATTTTCCCAATTTACACACCAAACCTATAGGGTGGTCTTGACTATGGAGTGTCCTCTATCTGAGATAAAATAGAGGGTACTTACCTTATTTTCTTGGTCAAACTTAGGACATGGGAGTCTGATATAGGTCATGATTTTGATCTATAATAATAAATTTTTCATGATTCAAGATCCCTTATAATTTAATATTCTTTAAGTTAGGTCTATTGGATTGATGATTGTGCATAGAATTTATTAAGTATGAGGTTAGAGCCTATTTATTCAAACTTTATTTACCCTATTTCCTTACTCATGAATATAAAATGTAAGTGTATTATCATATCTATGGTATTTATTCTTTATGTGATCATTCAATTTAATTCTTCCATCTTTGACAAACCTACATTCTCCATTTACTAGGTTGGTCTGCTACTTTATTTAGTCTATAGATGTCACCTTAGGAGAAGTTCTAAGCCCCCTATATGTGCTCATTTGTGACTAAGTAATTAATTATCTTATACTAATTCCATATTATATCATTGGTTCATATAAAACTTTAGTGAATATCTATTTATATACATCATGCTTTTTATCTTTCACCATCAACACTTTATGGGTCTATATTTAGACTACAACTATTTCATTTAGGGATTCATGGGATTACTATAGGTGATGATGTATTATTTAGCAATATAACTCACCCTATTTGATTATTATTGAGTTAAATAAGACCATTACACACCTACTTTATCTCATATCATTCTGAGAGACCATAGTGTCACTCACTACTATAAGTCAATGCAAGTTGTGTTTCTTTTAGTCATCTTAACATAATGTTTTACTGAGTGTTTCTAGTCAAAACATGTCCAAGTTATAAAACACTCAAATATAATTATATTTTTATCAATAAACCAACTTATTATATCAATAAATTACCCTAAAGATTGGTATACAATATGGAAACCATTACACCTATCTAGGATGCAAGGCACTTCACCATGGGATGACATAGTGCATGAGCAGAATTTCATTAAAAGAAGTTATGTAAATTATCTCAATTTTAAATTTCATAACTTTGTGAACATGGATCCAAGTCTAACTATACATAGTGACTTTACCAATATCACTATGATATTCTATTCTCTTACACCTATCTGATAGTCTTAATTAAATCCAAAACATCTCTAGAACCATTTTGTCACTACTTAGACATCTATGGTGTTGGCTTCATACCATTATTTGAGGATACCTATAGGTGTTACTATATATAATACTATATATGTTGAATTATTTATCATAACCAATATATAACCATTTATATATATCAATATTACTATTTTAACTTTAGGAATCTTCTCAAAAACTTTCAACCCTCTTGTTTCATCAGCGTAATTGATTAATACTTAGTTTCACTTAACTTTAGGTGACAATTTCAAGGTTACTTGACTATGTCAATTGTCATAGACTTTGTAATTCTAATAATGATGTTATTGAGACTAATATTTTAGATGATATACTAACCACCATGTAATGAGATATTGAACACAACATATAACCTTTGGTTTAATTACCAACACAGGAAGATAAGCTTTTCAATTATTGAAACACTATCTACAGACTTTAGTGGAGTCTTCTACTAGAAAAATGAGATAGTCCTTCTTATAATTTCACACCCACATGTTGGGGATCAACCAACAATGGATTACACTTGTGAAAGCAATAAACGCGGAAATAAATCAGATAGATAAGCAACTGGAATGATAAATAACACGGAACAAGAGATACAAGAAAACACCCTGAAAACTTGTATTAAAACTCTTTACAATAGGAATACAATTGAAGAAACTTCTTCCTTCCAAACCTCTCTCAAATGCACACAAGATCTCTCACTAGATCTCTATTCCTCAAGAGCTCTCTCTCAATTACACTCAAATCCAACAACCTGGATTGATGCAACTTAGTACTGTCCTTCAAACATTCACAATGTTCTACTCATACTCACACATTCAACATCCTAAGCTAAGAAGATCTTTCCTACATATAGAATTAGGAAACTTGAGCATGCTCTTACAACAAATAGTTAAGCCTCTTGAACAAGGGCTCTAAAAATAATATTGCTAATAATAGAGACGTGAGCTTGAGACTACAACTCAAACTCATCATGCAAACACTCGCTTCTATCCTCAAAAATCGCTTTCTAGACACACAGGTAACCGACGTCGGTTCCTACCTGTTCGCTTGTGACCATCACCTGCCGACCAACTACTGACGTCGGCGCCTCTGTAACTGAAATTGACTGACATCGGTCGCTCCTGACTGATGCCAGTGTCTGTGTAGACCTGAACCTGTTTAAGTATGCTCCTTGGTGAAGCTTTTAGCTCCACACACCCTAACAATCTCCCACTTGGAGATAAACAGCTGCACCAGTACCTGTACAGTAACATCTTCTAGCTCCTCCATCTTCAACTCAATCATGAAGACCAATAGAAGTTGAATGAAGATTCAACTTCTCCTTCGTAACCGAATTTGTTAGCATATCAACAAGATTCTTATCTGTATGGATTTTCTCCAGCTTCAACTCACCATCTTCCAATACTTGCCGTATGAAGTGGTACCTTAGCTGTATGTGCTTGGTTCTTGAGTGAAAAGCTGAGTTCTTAGCCAAATGGATTGCACTCTGACTATCACTATATAATCTGCAACTCCCATGCTCCCTTCCAAGCTCTTCCATGAACCGTGTCATCCATATCATCTCCTTGCTAGCTTCTGTGGCTGAAATATACTCTACTTCTGTAGTTGACAAGGCAACAACCTTCTGCAACTTAGATATCTAGCTAACCGCCGTTCCACCTACAGTAAAAACATAACCTGTGGTGCTCCTCTTGCCATCCAAAACACCTGCCATATCTGAATCTACATAACCATGTAGAGAAGTATCTGAACCTCCACAGCACAAGTGTCTATTGTTGGTTCCTCTCAGATATCTAAGGATCCATTGAACTGCTTTCCAATGTTCCTTTCCTGGATTGGCCATATACTTACTTACTACTCCCACTGCTTGGGAAATATCTGTTCTAGTACACACCATTGCATACATCAATCTTCCTACTGTGGAAGAATATGGAACCTTACTCATGTACTCCACCTCATCATGTGAATTAGGACATTGTTCTTTACTCAACTTAAAATGTCCAGCCAAAGGTGTGCTTACCAGTTTAGCATCCTGCATATTAAACCGTTTCAACACCTTGTCCACATAATCCTCTTGAGACAATATCAACCTGTGATTTTTCCTATCCCTCTTAATGCTCATGCCAAGGATTTTCTTTGCTGCTCCCAAATCCTTCATAGCAAATGTTTGAGCTAATTTCACCTTAAGCTCAGAGATATCCTGCAACCAGCATATCATCTACATACAACAATATAATAATATATCTACCATTATCAAATCTCTTAAAATATACACAATGGTCAGATTGACACCTACTATAGCCATGCTCAGTCATAAACTTGTCAAATTTCAAATACCATTGCCTAAGAGCTTGCTTGAAGCTTTTCTTCAACCTGCACACTAACTTCTCCTTACCCTTGACCTCAAATTCTTCAGGCTGTTCCATGTATATTTCCTCATCCAAATCTCCATGAAGAAACATTGTCTTAACATCTAGCTGCTCAAGATGCAAATCCTCAAAAGCAACCAAAGACAATACAACCCTTATAGAAGTCATCTTAACAACAGGAGAAAAAATCTCACCAAAGTCAATACCTGGCTTTTATGCAAATCCTTTCACTACCAATCTGGCCTTATATCTCATATGTCCATCCTCACCTTCTTTCAACTTGTAGGTCCATATGTTCTTCAGTGTTCTCTTACCAGCTGGTAATTCAACCAAATCCCATGTTTGGTTCTCTCTTAAGGACTCCATCTCCTCAACCATGCCACGCTCCCACTTACTCCTGGACTCCACCTGTAATGCTTCTTCAAAACTCTCTGGTTCTCCACCATCAGTTAGCAATAAATAATATAAGGAAGGAGAATATCTAATTGGAGGCTTACTTACCCTTTCAAACCTCCTGATGGGTGTCTTGGACTCATTCTCAACACACTGTCCACCCAAATTTTTTGACAGTGATCGACCTCAGCCACCTGTAGACCTGTTACTGGCCGACGCCGGTTCTTTCTGGCCGACATCGGTGCCTGATCTATCAACGTCGGTCTCTGTATAGCCGACATCGGTTTCTATACTACCGATGCCGGTTCCTAACCTGCTGACGTCGATCTCTGTGTTTTCTTGTAAGTGATTATTTCTTTTTCCTGCGAGCTCATTTTGGACCATAACTTCATCCAATTCACCATAGCTCTGCCCAGATTGATCCAGCTTCCTTATCTGATCACTGTACATCACTCTTTCATTGAAAACAACATCACGGCTCCTAATTACCTTGTTAGTTCCTAGATTCCAAAATCTAAAACCAAAATCATCTGAGCCATAGCCAATAAACGTGCACCTCATAGACTTAGCATCAAGCTTCTTTCTATTTTCCTTATCTATGTGCACAAAGGCTTCACAACCAAAAACTTTGAGATATGAGAGATCTACCTTTTTACCTGTCCATGCCTCTTCTGGAATTCCACCATCCAGTGCTGTAGAGGGTCCTCTATTAATTAGGTACACTGTGGTGTCAACTGCTTCTGCCCAAAACTCTAAGGGCAACCCAGCGTGCAATCTCATACATCTTGCACGCTCCATGAAAGTTTTGTTCATCCTTTCAACAATACCATTCTGCTAAGGTGTCCTTGGAACCATCCTTTGCCTATAGATTCTGTGTGTGTAACAATACCAGTTAAACTTAAGACTGCAGAACTCACTGCCATTGTCAGATATCAAGCACTTTAATCTTCTGCCTGTTTCATTCTCAACCATGGCTTTCCAAATCTTAAAAGTCTCAAAAACATCAAATTTCTTTTTAATACAGTAGATCCATACCTTCCTTGTAGCATCATCTATGAATGTAACATAGTACCGTGATCCTCCAATAGAGGCTACCTGAGTTGGTCCCCACACGTCTGTGTGAACAAGCTACAACTTATGCCTTTTCTTAGTAGACCCAGTCTTGAGAAAACTAACCCTTTTCTATTTTCCAAATACATAATGCTCACAAAATTCTAGATCCAAACTTTTCAAATCTGAAAGCATACCTTTAGACTTAAGAATTGACATCCCCTTTTCACTCATGTGGCCAAGCCTTGAGTGCCACAATTTAGCATCCAAATCTGAAGTAGATAAAACGGAAGGAGATTTGTTAGTAACACAATTACACAAATAGAGAGTACCTTATCTCTTACCTCTGGCCATAACAAGTGCACCCTTGGTCACCTTCCAAGAATCTGCTGTAAGAGTTACTATACAACCCTCATCACCTAGCTTACCTACAGAAATCAAATTTCTCTTCAAACTAGGAACATGCATCACATCTCTCAACACCCATGTGTTGTTATTCTGCATCTTCAGCTAAACTTTACCTTTGCCAGTAATCTTACAAGGCTCATCATCCCCTAAGTACACTATTCCAAAATCTCCATCGATATAGTCACTAAAATATTCTCTGTTAGGGGTAGCATGGAAAGATGCACCAGAATCTAATACCCAAGATTCTATATTATTATGCAAAGAGAAAATTAGAGCATCCTATGCAATACCTGCAACCTTTGCCTCTTCCTTTCCTTCATGCTGATTCTCCTCCTTAGGCTTTGACCAGCAATCTCTGCTTATGTGCCCCAACTTTCCATAGTTCCATCATTGTGGCCTTCTGCCATTTCTGGATTTAGATATGCCTTTTCCCTTAGATTTAGATCTTGATCTCCTCTTGCTCCTTTCTTTTTGCCTTCCCCTGCTCTCAAGATTTAAAGCATTCCCAGATGTCTCTTCTATGCTTTTCCTACGAATTTCCTCATTCAAAATAACACTAACAACATCCTCTACTTTCAAAATATTCGAAGCAGATGCAGTATTAGAAACTGCCATTACCAAGCCATGCCAGCTTTCAAGCAAAGAACATAATATTAAAAGAGATTTTATTTCATCTTCAAATACAATATTGACTGAACTTAATTGGTTAACAATACCATGGAAATCATTCAGGTGATTAGAAACAGATCCACCTTCTTGCATATGCAAATTAAATAACTGCTTCATAAGATATACCTTATTAGAAGCGAAGGGTTTTTCATACAAATTTGCGAACGTAGTCATTAACTCTACCATTGTTTTAGCCTATGACAAATTGGATATCACAGTGGATGCAAGACTCAGTCTTATAGACCCCAAAGGCTTTCTATCAAGAACTTCCCATTCTTCATCCTCCATGTCCTTGGGCTTCTTTGCAATCCCACCTAACGGTAAGTAAAGATCTTTCGAATACAGATAGTCCTCTATCTGCATTCTCCAATGTTGATAGTTCTTGCCATTAAACTTTTCCATTCTCAACTTACTTTCTTTTGCCATTGCTTCTCCCACTCAAACAGAAATCCCTGCAGAAACCCCTGTGAGAAACCTGTAATCCAAACACACTACACAGATCTGAACCACCTGTTAGTGAACCTAAGCTCTGATACCACTTGTTAGGGATCAACCAACAATGGATTACACTTGTGAAAATAATAAACGTGGAAATAAATCAGATAGATAAGCAACTGGAATGATAAATAGCACAGAACAAGAGATACAAGAAAACACCCTAAAAACTTGTATTAAAACTCTTTACAATAGGAATACAATTGAAGAAACTTCTTTCTTCCACACCTCTCTCAGATGCACACAAGATATCTCACTAGATCTCTATTCCTCAAGAGCTCTCTCTCAAGTACACTCAAATCCAACAACCTGGATGGATGCAACTCAGTACTGTCCTTCAAACATTCACAATGTTCTACTCATACTCACACATTCAACATCCTAAGCTAAGAATATCTTTCCTACATATATAATTAGGAAACTTGAGCATGCTCTTACAACAAATAGTTAAGCCTCTTGAACAAGGGCTCTAAAAATAATATTTCTAATAATAGAGATGCGAGCTTGAGACTACAACTCAAACTCATCATGCAAACACTCGCTTCTGTCCTCAAAAATCGCTTTCTGGACACAGAAGTAACCGATGTCAGTTCCTGCCTATTCGCCTGTGACCGTCGCCGACCGACCAACTGCCGATGTCAGTGCCTCTATAACTGAAACTGACCGACGTCGATCGCTCCTGACCGACGCCGGTGTCTGTGTAGACCCGAACCTGTTTAAGTATGCTCCTTGGTGAAGCTTTTAGCTCCACACACCCTAACACCACATGTGAAAATTAGATTTAAATCCTTGTGATAAGCATGGTCATACCCTTCAATAACATGTACATAACCTGATTTTCTTAGATGAATGAAATCAAAGAAGAAAATTGAAGCCATTGGTGAGTGTAGGTAGTCTAAAGTCACTAACATTCTTAGTGATGGTTCATGAGGCACAAACCACAAAAAATGGAACTATGGCCATAAAGTTTTATCACATAGAGACTAATTTGACCCACCAAGTGCACTTTATTGAACTTTTTTCCTCCTATCTATATTGAAGTAAAATTATTGACCTACTTGACCATGTCCAAGAGAGTGATAAGAAAGGAGGATCGATTCTACTCAATTTTAGGTTTGTAAAATATTCCCAAGAATGAAATTAAACTATGGAGATGTAAAGAGACTTCCATGAAGTGGTTTTATGTGATATGAATGTACATAGTCCATGAAACTTGTTTTAAACTCACTTGTAATTGCTTGATCCTCTTAGATGGATATTGAACCCGCATCATACTAGTTATAGACTAGTTCCTTGACACTCAAATGACACATGGGAGATTAGATATCATATTGAAAAACTTGTATTATTATATAAATTATAAAAATTCATTTAATGACCTAAAAGGTGGCCTAAGGTGACATAAGACAAAATTAGACAACAATGACAAAGATAAAACATGTGTTTGACCTCATTAAATACTATAAGACCAGTTTTCAACCTAGGATACCTTATGACAAATTTAAACTATATATGGGATTGAAATAATTTTATTTGGGGTCAAATTCATCAACATGGCCCTTATTTAGTCATAGATATTCTTGGTCCAAGCACCTGTCACCTTCAAACTAATGAACACCATATTTTAAAAGATCCCACCAATGCACAATTACTAAAAATGTATTTTACCTAAATCTCACCCTGCTTGTCATGATTTTTATATGTTATTGTTCTAATTTTTTATAGGATAATTATACAAGTCTCACTCTCTGTATCAGTTATCTCTTTTCACAAACCTTAGTCCTTCCTTTTGGTCTTTCACTTTCCCTTTTTCTCATGAGTTACACTGTAAAACCATGGATAGGACATGTTCTTCCTCATGATTTCCACCTTTTTCATCTTTATTTTTTTTCTTTCCAATAATTTTTTGCACCCCCTTGGGTTTCTCTTTTGTGAGTTGTAGTGTAAGTCCATGGATAGGACTTGGCCTTCCTCAAAAATATCTTCTTTTTTATTTACTTTTGACATGTTTTATGCACCCTCGTGGGTTTCCCTTTTATGATTTTTAGTGTAAGACCATGGATATGACCTAGCCTTCCTCATAAAATCAGCAAATTTCAATTAGTGTTCGTTTTCTCAGCTGTTTTTACAAATTTTACAAGTATTTGATCTTTTATTCTCAACTTTCAATTTTGATTATTTTGTAGACAAAATTTTCAAAATAAACTATGTTAGCATGTTTTCCTACACTTCCCTCATTCTTATGATAATGATTCACACTTCAATTTCATCATATCCCATTTTCACCCCTTGTCACATTTTTTTGTGATTTGAAGTAATTTAAATTATTTTATGTTTCATTCCTCTTGATTCCTTTCCTTTTAGTTGACATTGGATAAAACAAGGTCAAAGTCAAAATATCACTTTTATTTCACCTAACTTAAGAAAGACTCTTAGACACCATGATCTTTGAGTTCTCTCTCTTATAAACCAAGTCTAAAGTATTCAAATTTATGTCATCTTTAGCACCCATGCCTTTTTTTCAAATATGTATGGAGGAGGAATAGAAAAAGACATCAATAAAGTTAAAATTCAAATAATTTTCAAAAGTAAATGATACAAAAGGAAACATTAAAAGAAAGAAAAAAATCAAAATTCAAAATCATACCAAAATATGTGATTACAAGCACTTATATCTCTAATCAAAGCTCAAATTCCATATTTGGTCTCATGATCGTTTCAAGGTCTATGAGGGTGTGTTAGGTCAATAGATTAGAATAGGAGAATTTAATAAACTCTATGGTGGTTACTACTTTCTCACATAAGTACCCAATCTTTGTAGTTGATTGCTAGCTCTATAAGGGGTCTTGAGGAATAGGGAACATGTTGTGGGAAGGTAGGTCCATTTTAATTTTCAAGGATATATAATTTATGTGATGATATACCTACTTCATTTTTTCATCTAAGACTTGTGTGGCTAGGATAATTTCTATAGAGTCCTTAATGTCAAAAGTCCTTTTTTTTTACAAACCTAATTTGAGTGTCTTGAATTTGATAAGGAGTTCTTATACCTTATTTTTTCCTTCATTCTCCCTTCCACCCATTTCATTTTACCCCTTGACAAGTGAGTGTTATTATAAATTTATTTTTCCTTCTTCTATACTTCCATCTTCTTCACATCTTAAAAACATGCTAGCACCACTTTTTTTTAGTTTTATTTATTTTTATAACACAACAATATGATTGAGAAAATATGGATTAATTTCTTTACACCATTACTTTACCTCCCAACATCACTTTTATTTATTTTAAAATTTATTATTGTTGTGCTACACCTTTTTGTGAACACTTGAATCAATTTATACTTTCATGTAAATTTTCCATTATTGAGTGAGGTTGGTTGATTACTTTTCACTCACCAATTTTGTTTTCCCTTTTATGCACCCTTTTCCATTGATTATTGAGTAAGGATTCTTAGTGATCACTCATCAATGTTTTACAATTTTTGGTTGCCCATATTTTATTAAGTATGTATTGTTACTAATTTTAAATTAATGTTTTATTATCATCCATATTTGACATGTATCCTTGGTTTAACTTGGTGAATTGTCCTTTCTTACGTAGGGTTTACTTTTTTGAATTTTTGGTCTTTAGTAACCTTAAAATTTTGGTTACCTAGTTTAATATAAATTTTGACTTTGTCATTTGTTCTAACATAGAAATTGTCACCCCATCTTGCCAAATTTATAAGTATGTCTCATCCACATAACATCAATTATCTTAGCTTTCTTTTATTTGTTTGTTGTTTATCTTTAGTTTTGTATTTGTGGGTTTGTCAAAAGTTGTCTCTACGCCCTCCACAATAACTAATATAAACACAAAATACAACCATCAAATGATAAAGGTAAGTTAAGGTACACATACATTACTCTTAATTTTCATTTATTTCCCTTTCAATCATTTAAATTTTAGCTATTTTTTCATGAAGATAATGTAAAAAATTTTTTAGCCTCAATATTGTGTTCTCTTATGTTTTTTTCTTGAAACACCATCTCCTATTTCACTGTTATGACATGTGGTGAGCTTCAAATGAGACATATGTATATGAATAATATTTTCAAACTTTATTAATTACTAATTCTTTCTATCTTGTAATAACCCATTAAGTCTTAATATCTCTAAGTGCATGTCTTAAGGGGTGCATTAGGAATGTGGTGGGTAAACCATTAATGCTTCATAAGATTATTATCCTTTACTACCACTTCATATCTACACACCCATCTCCTAAAAACATTTACCTAAGATTTTCTTCCTATTTGCACCATCCTCTAGTCATTTTACACCTTTATTAGCCATTCCCTAGCCTAAAATACTTTTTCATGGCTTATGTCACACTGTTGACCCCATCGACATTGTACTCTAATTGATAAAAAAAATTAGAATCTAGGTTGGCCCCTATCTAACCTAGACTGAGACCTAATTTGCTTTTGTCAATAATGATACAAGGTCGATTGGGTTGACCTTGTCAGCCTAAAATTTTGAAAAGGACTAGAATTATATCTACCTATATGAACACATCCATTTTACCATTCTTAAAGAGACAACAAGATTTAATTATTCATTTATACTTATTTACAATCTACTACTTTTCCATTCTACTTGAAGAGTCTTAGATTAGGGTTTATACATAGAGAATAATCTTATCTTATGGAAAAGTTTTGGATGCTTTGGCCTTTCTTAGTGATCCTTAAAAACCATAATAACTTCTTAAAAAGTACCTTTGGATAAGGGAGAGATTGAGTCTTGATGATTTCATCTTCAAGTTATTTCTAACTTTGCTCCTATCTTTAGTAGATAGTTTAAATATATTTCTCTCTCTATGCATTAGGGTTTTACCTATACATAGCTTAAATAGGATTCTCTTATGCATGTTTACTTTTATTTTTATTAACCCTCATTTTGTGCCACAAGCTTAAGTTAGCACTAAATTAGATTTTGATTTAATATTTACTATTTTAGTGAATATGAAAACATAGGACCTAGCTAGGTTTATTGCATAGTTTTACTTGATTAAAGGATTTAAAACCCTCCATAGTGAATTCATTATGGTAAGAGATCCCTTGGATAGGTCTATCATATCCATCTTGGTCATGACCTTGAATATTTAATGTATCCACAATCATACGTGTAAGTAGGGTTTAATTTCTCTAAGATAGGATTGATTTAT
>JARHVA010005893.1:690000-705000 GCA_037957365.1 Torreya grandis
GGTCTACCAAACCCATTTCTAGTACACCCCTTAAGGTGTGCACTTAGAGAGATTTAGATTAGATGAGTTATTTCAAAAGAGAAACTATCATTAATTGATAAAGTTTGAAAGTATTATGTGTATACACTATATGTGGATTTAAGGTTACATTCTAAGTATCTAAGTGTTTTAATAAAGTCAATGGAAGTAACACAAGTTCATGAGCCTTCATCAATTAAAGCATGTTTAACTTGGATATCACCTATTTGAATGCTAATGAATTAATGAGGATTATCCACATCAATATTTATCTCATCAACAATCATAAAATATTTAGGAAACCTGAGTTAGAGATAAGTGCCTACTATTTCATCAACATGGATGTACATCTCTTCACATTGTTGAATAATTATATCTGTAGATATGGATAAGGTATCTTCTTATGCTATAGGTAGAGGTTAAGGGATGTCCATTTTCAATAATAATTACATTAGTCAATTATGATGGTGGGTAAAATTTTCTCATAAGATCTATAAAGGGAATTTGAGATGAGAGATAGGAAAGTTCTGTAATAAGATCCCATTCATCATAATACTCTTAGATAAAGGTGTGTAGTTTTATAATAGATCCCATAAACAATATAATTTTGTACCCTAAGGATGTTTAATTAGGTGTCATAGGTCCTATTTATTTAAATCTCATAAATAAACCCTATCCTAAGGTTTAGTTTATTTACCATTTAATATCTTGGTAAGTGGCTTTTACATTTACCTTTTTTACCACTTCTAACCTCCTAAATCCATTTATAACCTAGGAATCTACCCCATAACCACTTTACCCCAATTTAGAGTCATTACCAGTAAATCCACACATATCTAAGCCATTTTTATCCAAGCTTGAAATAAGGGCACTAATATGGGTGAATTGACACCAATTCACTCATGATCAGTGCTGATTCTGTGAATCGGTATTGATCCATATATACTCAACCAACCTTTACATTCTAGACCCAAAAACTTAAAGCCTCATATTGCTATCAAAATTATTGGAGATTTGGTGATTTTATTAATGACAATGTATTGTATATTTTTTCATCTAATTCACATCCTGTATGAAGCCCAATAAACTACCTCCATCTGTGAAAGAATTTTATTTTTCTCACAAGCCAGTCAAAGGTAAGTTAATGTGTTCCATTTTATAATTTTATATCAATTATTATTATTTTATATATTTATTTAATCATTAAATTATCATTTACATCCCTTTGTATCTATTTATAACCTTTATTATATAATCAATCTCATTTTCTCTCTATTTTTATTAAACATAGTCACAAATAGAATCGACTCTGATTCATTCTGAATCGGTATAGATTATACCAATCAACACCAATACTATTAGGATCAACATAAATCCACTACATTTAATTAATATGATTTGAGACCTTAATCCTAGATCCATATCTATAATCCTTTACTAATTATTAACATTTGGACATGGTCTTTTGTTTGTAGATGACTCTACATGGCTTAGTACATAACATAACTAGTATTATTGATCTCCCCATAGTTTCTCAACCCTTGTTTGTAGATCAGGGTGACATAGACTTTGAGATATCCCTCTATACAATAATTTATTTTCTCTCTCATGAAGCCACTAAAGAGAAACTAGTTTTTATACAAGATGATGTAGACTTTGATTCAGTGTAGTAGGAGGAATATTTTATTTACATTGATAGATTAATCGAAGACTAAATCTTAATCAACATTTTTATTGTATCACTTATCTATTATAATTTCATATGTTTTTTATTTTCTTAATTTCATAAAAAATGGAATGACATCCTTCTAAATAAGTGTACCACTTCTTATAACTAATCTTGTATCAGGGAGTCCATCTAATTATCTATTAATCCATTTTTATCAAGTATTTATATGTGTGTAGGTTAGCCTTCCAAGAGAAAAAGGATCTCTCACTATCGTTGGATTCAAAGTGGTGTGCAACATTTTATAATCCATAGGTATTCCCCATAACCATAATTTTATTCAAGTTTTTAGTAATTAATATTTAATTTAAATAAACATGAAAAAATACTTAAACATTTTGGCATGCTTGGTGGGACCCCTAAGGTCTGATTTTTCTTGTTAAAATTCATTTTTAAATCCATCTTTTTACCATTTTTTGTTGTTGTATTCATTCAAAGAAAATATTAAATTTCATATTTCCTTTATAAAGATTAAAAGTAATTTACATCCATTTTTTATTGCTTAGTTGATTCATATAGAATAATTTATTTAGTGAATTTTTTGTAGTTATCACTTTTATCACACATAGACCAATTGTGTTCATAAAAAACTCATCCAAATATTGACATAAAGAAACCTAATATACTTTTTGAAAAGAAGAAATATGGAAATTGTAGTTATTTCTCTACATAATAGTGAAATTTTCTTACCATGATAGTTGGGATCAATGGCATTTGAAATAAATGAATGTTTATTTTATTTATTGTGTTATGTTGGATGAGTGGTTGTGCAAATAAGATGATTTTTCTCCATCTCTCCTTTACACTTAATATTTTAAATGATATTTATCATTAGATTATTAAATTGAAATGATAATATCTTTCTCTACACTTTTCTCTATCCCTTCCATATTTTAAAAATAAAAAGTTAATGAAAGTTAAAATCAATCTCTTATTGAAATTATTATTACAAAATAAATGTTTGTTTGTTATTGTAATTGGATTTTTTTTAAAAATATTCCCCTCTCCCATTATCTTATTTATATGTTAAGAATAAAACATAATGTGTGAATATTATTTATACTAGGTCAACTTAAATTTATAAAAAAAATATGTTTATTGTTCATTTGTGTATATATACATATTTTTGATTGTGTTAATTAGGATGTTTTTTCTATTAAGGTTAAAGTGGGGATTTTTTGAGCTAGGGTCCTCAAACCCTAGAATTATATCAATAACAAGAGGATCAAAATGCAAGTATAATTAAATATAAAAAACTAGATAAAATAGAACAAAAATACCTACAATATATCTTTAAAATAGCCTAGAAACATCCTAAGAACTAGATTACTCTAGATCTCAGATACCTCTTCCCAGCATGCCTTCATGTTGTTTAGATTCATATCTATTTGAGTCAATAAGATTTCATATTTAATGTTGTGTTTGTTGTTACTACTTTTACCCTTGATGTCCTTTCCTTTACCTATATATCTAAGTTCGAATAAATCTCTAAGGTGAGCCCTGAGGTTTTCCATGTTTTGTATTTCTTCATTCATTGTAGCCTTGATACAAATAACTAGGAAGCTTATTTTGTTCTAAAGGTTTTCATTAGCATGTTAAATTAAGTCCACTATAAATCTCAATCTTTAGATCTATATATCCTCTCTTTCAGCCAAAGATGTAGATAGCTTTTAGTTTTCTTGTTCAAGGACATTTGTCTTACTTTTTAATCTTGACATTTCCCACATGAAACACCTCATAAGATATTTTTGGAGATCAAGTTCTTTAATTATTTTATCCACATTCTCCTTTCATTTGAGGGAATTGGAAAGTTGATTAAAATATTCATTCTTGTCCTTTTGAACCTAAGTTATCTCCCCTTTATCTATAGTTTTAAATTGATTATTCTCTTTGTATTACTTAGACCTTATTTGAGCTTTTCCATTCTCTCTAGTTTTTTTCTTTTCCAAGATAAAATCATCCAAATACTCACTATCACTCTCCACATCAACAATCTTCTTCTCCCCTCTTTTAGTTTATGAAACTTGTAGCCTTTTTCACCCTTGCCTTTCAAGGTTGTTTTTGTCAAAGCTAATGTGCTTGGATGCACCTTTGAAGAAATTTTTTATACTATCATGTTCCTTGATAGTCTATTATAATTTATTTTCAATATCCTTATTGTAACCCTTCTTCTTACTAATAGTAGGCCCACTCAAAATACTTAGGTATTTAATCCTTAACTTCTTTATTATTTCTTATGTCCACCATCCCTTCTTTGCGTTTCTCTTGCTTTTTTGGGGTTTAATATGGCATGATTTGGCTCAATCCTTTAAAATAATTGAATATGAGAAATATAACCCCCTCATGTCTTAGGGTGGATTAATTACCATTTTTAAATTTTTGAATAGAGGTTTCCATAGATTTGAGAATAAAAAAATGTAGATTGAATACAATCCCATATCTAAAATAATTTAGTATTATGAACATAGACCATCTTAATAAATTATAACAAACCTATAAAGTAACATATTGGATAAGCTAGAAGGATACCTTATCATATGGTTTGGGGAGAGCCTATCAGTCAAAGCCATTGTGTAGCTGATCCAACTGCTTGCCATCTTCCAGAAATGTCTCTTTATCTAGTTTGAAATATCTAGGAGTATAATAGTTTTTGGTCTCTTTAATGGATAGTGTTATCACATGAGAAATGATTTCCTTCATGATATCAATCATAACCCCATCGATGGTGATTTCCCTCTTTCTAGGCATTAGAAAACTAAATAGATAGGTGTCTATAAAATCCTTCAATCTTCTCCATGAAACCCATGAAGCCCCCCACTTCAAGAGCATTCTAGACTCTATTGTTTGTCTTGACCTCCAATTAAAACTTAGGTTAAATTTTTTGGGTAATCTCATGGTATTTATTCTATTCGTAAAAAAGTCTTAGTTGCCTTTTTTGTTGCCTCTATGGACCCACTCCAAGTAATTAGTGGTATGTTCATGGAATGAATTATGAGCTTCATCATATTTATTTTACCTTTATAGAAACATCTCATTATAGACACTAAAATAAATAGTCTTTAAACCATAATTTCTAATCAAATACTTCACTTCCACCCTAACAAAGAGGGAAAACACTAGGATACTAAAAAGTTATAAGAGTTATTTATTCATTCATTGGTAACTTTTCGTATTAAATATCTATGTAGATCCTCATGACCTAACCAGGTTTTGAAAACAACATTATTTGTCCCCTTATTTGTAAACCAATCTACAATACCATTCCCTTCTTTGTACATGTGTTGTATTCACACCTATTAAAAGGAATTTAAAATGTCCTTTACTTCATCAATTACATGTTTGATGGACCATCTTGAAGGATATTTGCTAATTAAGAAATTGATAATTTTCATGGATTCCCCTTATACCTCCATTTTTTAGCATTGATTTTTTTAGCTAATATGATTCCCCATAAAGATGTTAAAGCTTTGACTTAGTGATTTTTCTTTATACCCATATCCCCTACATAGGCCAAAATTAGATTACCTAAAAAAATTTAGACAATAATTTTACCCCTTGCAATTCCTAGATTCCCCTTTGATGCACCATAAAATTTTAGTTTCATCCATCCCTCAAGTGGAGTTTTCCACTTTTTTCTCTTTCTAACTTCATCCTTGGGATCAAATTTCTGTAAGATAGAAGGGTCTATTTTCCATTTTAGGCTAGGATCTATTCAAAAGGATAGAGTTCCTTCCCTTTTTTGTTTGGATAGAGTTGTAGTTTTCCTTGATCAACATGAAAATTATTTCAAAAAGCAAATTTTTGTTGCACTTCTTATCTCTGAATATTTTATTATTTCTATCTCCCCATATCCCCCACCAAATATGTGGTAGGGTAAGATTCCATAACTATTTTAGATGAGAATTTTTGAAAGGATAGATCCAAGACATACATGCTTCCATGGGGGAGCCCAATTGATCCCACGAGATGTTAAATTTATCCATAAAGAAATTCCAAACCTTATACATAAAGGAATAGTTAACAAGAAGGTGAAATATAGTTTCATTTTCTTCTTCACACATGACACATCTATTGGTTATGATACATCCTCTTTTATTTAGGTTATAAAATGTTATAATCTTAGTTTGTATGGATACCCAAGCAATAAAGCAAAATTTCAAGGTAAGAAATTTGTTCCAGACCCCTTTCCATCTAACCCTTGTGTCTTGATCCTAGGATATGTGATAATAACCCATTTTGACACTATACAAGCCATAAAAGGAGTCTTTCCACACCAACTTATCATCCCTATCAAATCCAAGAATTTGGATGGATCATATAACCTTATTCATTTCATATAATTTTATCTGATTATTTTGATTATCTCCATTCAAACTAAGGTCTATCTAGTGTTTAATACAATCTCTTAATTGTCAGTAATCTACAACATATGATCAATATTTTAGCTTTAGATTATCCTATATGTGTGTCTCAACATTCCTATGTAGGGGAATGAACTTCGTGCTCCACTTATCCCTCCAAAAAATTATATTCCTTCCATCACCTAGTTTCTAGAAGGATTCTTATTCTCAGTTAGAAAATTATAGATGTGTAACCCTCTAATAAACTTTCATTCAATATGTCAATTGATTTCCTCCCTTGAATTTATTTCCAAGATAAAATATTTGCCCAAATAGAATTGGTAGTTATGAATCTCCAAAAAAATTTGGATATTAGAGCTTTGTTAATGTGTTGGATATTTGTTATGCCTAGGCCTCCATATACTTTATTATTTCAAACTTTGTTCCATGCTAGAAAATGGAATTTAATCTTTTCCTTAGTCCCAGCCTAGAGTAAATTTATTTAAATATTTTTATGTTTTTATTCCACTCCTTTGGGTAGTTTTAATAAAGATAAAAAATAGATTATAAGGCTTTATAAAATGCTATTGATCAAAACTACTTTCCTAGCTTGAGATAAGAGTTAACCTTTCCATCCTGCAAGCATATTTTAGAATATTTTAATCAAAGTGTTTAAGAAAACTTCTAAAATTGATTTATAATGAGTGACATACCTAGATAAGTGGATGGAAGTTATTTAGTTAGGCATCCCAACAATGTAGCTATCTTATTTTGTCTCGCCATCAGAGTATTGAAAAAATGCACTAAGCTCTTGTCAACATTAATATTTTGATTTGATACCTTTTGGTACATAACTAGGATTATTTTTATAGTCCTTGCTTCCTAAATTAAGTCTTCATCTAGTAAAATAGTGTCATCTAAGAACTATTAGTGCATAACAGGCTCAACCTACTTGGGTAGTTTGTAGCCTCTTAAATAATCATCTGCCAAAGCCTTAGATATAAATTTACTCAAAGATTATGCCATAATAATGAATAATAAATGTGACAAATGATATAATTACCTTACTCCTTTGGAACTTTTTAAAAACCCTTAAACCACACCATTGACTAAAATAGAGAACATGCAAGTAGAAATGTAAACTCTAATAATTTTTTTGAGTTTTTCATTGAAACTAAATTGGTTCATCACTCTATCCAGAAAAATATAATCTATTTTGTCTTGAGCCTTTGTCATATCTAATTTGAGAATAATATAAGCTTGTATACGCCATAAATTGGTCAAGAAACCACACATATCATGTATTTTCATAGTCCTTTCATATGAGACTTTAACTAGAGAATATGAGATTTTATTCACAATTAGCCATGTCTTTCATTTTAGTCATCTCAATATTGTTACATTCTCTAGACACCTTTTTACCTATTACCAGTCATTTAAAGTGTTTAAAATAGTCATTTTACCTTAGCTAGGTTAGGTTTTCTATCCTCTTTACATCCCCCTAGGTCCCAAGACTATAGGATAAGAGTGTTAGGGTTAGACTATAACATCGATGCCACTTGTATCCATTTTTAGTGCTTTTGTCTAGGGTAATTTTGAGTTCCAACAGTTAGTTTCCTTCACTTAATGAGTCTTAATCACTTTTTTACCTTCATCCTTAAGTTTCCCAATGGCAACCCAATGTAAATAAAAGATCTTTAATTTTAAATAAAGAGTTTCCTATATAAAGGACTTCATAAGATATTTTATATCTATCACTTATTACTTTGGCGAATTAGACATAATAAAAATAGTCAATAGTATAGTTCAATATTCTGCATCATGCATATAATTGCATGCTTGATAAAGGAAGGGCCTAAGTAAAAGTTATTCTTGGATCTATCATGTGCTTTGATTATGCATGTTCCCTAAGGGAGAACTACATTTGATCTGAGACACTAGCTTGAGGGTTAATGTAGGTATTGATTAGGATAGTAGGGGTTCTATATCATGAAATCATTCTTCCCCTAACCCAATTTTTTCCCCTTGTGATTTTGATGCATTTTTTGTTTACATGTGTGTAGATAGATATAGGGATTTAAAATTGAAATAGACCTACAATGAGTTATATTGACTTCCAGCCTCCAAAACTTTGTACACAGGCTCACTCTAAGGTGATGAACAAAAAATAAAAATATCAAATCGATAAGAAAATAGTGGTAGAGGTAGACTACAACACTGATGCCACTCTTATCCACTTTCAGTGCTCATATTCAATTATAGAACAAAGGCTAGATCTAGATTCTAGATAGTGTCCTAGTCTTACATCTCAATTTCTAGATCTTGAATCATACTTTAGCTCATTTTTAGATAAGTTTATTTATTTTAATCATGTAAATTACATGAAAAAAATCTATATTTTACCCTATTAAACTAAATTTTCCCCCTTATTCCAGACCCCTTGTTATTTAGGAACTAAACACTATTTTCACAAAAATAATAAAATAAATCTTTTTCACTATTTTCCATTAAATGGATTATTGTGCGAACCATAATAACTCCATCTTGTATTTCCCTTAATGTAATGAATCCTCCTTGATGAACTTGAATAAAATTTTCCATGATATATTGCATTTTCATAGCAATAAGTTTGGTGATTATTTTATAAAAGGAATTACACAAACTAATGAGTCAAAAATTGGAAAATTTCACTACCCCTTCTTTCTCCAGAATGAGCATGAGGAAAGTATGATTGAACTCCTTGAGCAAATATCCTAAATCCAAAAATTCATTTACTCTAGCAGTGACATCTTCTCCAATAATACCCCAAAAAATCCTTAAAAAGGCAATAAAAATCCCATCAAGACCCAGGGCTTTGTCCACATTAATTTTGGAGATTAAAAACTCAATATCCTCCTTAGACGTAGCGGTAATTAAAATTTAATTGTCTTCTTGGCTTATCAATTCTAGGATGACACTCAGGAATTCCTACTCAAAACCAATGCTTTTTTGAAATCATTCTTATACATGTTCTTATATAAAAGCACACATTCTTTGTTAACCTCTTCTTGATTATCAATTAATTATCCCTCATTATTTATGATCTCCCTAATGACATTGTGCTTCATATGCTTAAGCATAGACAAGTGGAAAAATTTAGTATTTTTATCACCTTATTTTAGCCAGATATTTATAGATTTTTATCTCCAAATAGATTTTTCTCTTGCCACGATGGTTTGATAATCACACATCATTTTTTTTATCTATTTTGGATCTCAAGGTCATACCCCTTATCCTCAATCTCTTCCTCAATCTTAACTAGGTCCACTTTTAAAACCTTTTTTGTTCAACGACATTTCCAAACACCTTTTTATTCCACTATTTTAATTTGAGTTTAATCATTTTAATGTTTTCCACAAGATTAAACATGGTTTATCCCTTACTACTCTTTATCCACCATTTTATCATTCTATCTTGAATATCTGAATATGTAAACTGCATGTGCTCTATGCAAAAAGGGAGTTTGGAAATATTAGCTTGTTGATAAATAATATTTAGTTCTAAAGATGAGTGGTCTAAGCCAATTTTTGGTAAATATTTAAGAATGAAATCTCTTTGTTACATCCAATCAACAGAGATAAAAATTTTGTTAGCACTTCACTAGACAAGGTTTTTTCCAAGTCTCCTATTTGACCAAGTGAATTTAACTCCTCTAAGATCAAGGTCTAAGACTCCTATATCTACAATAAAGGAGGAAAATTCCTACATGTTGTCCATAAAAATAGAATTATCCCCTTTTTTATCTCTTGGGTGTAGGATCAAGTTAAAGTCTCCAACCAAGATCCATAGGATTTGAGTGCAATTACTTGTAAAATATCTGATGTCTTACCACAATTTTCTATGAGCTATCCTATTATTAGGAGCATAAACATTAGATAAAATCCATTGCTTGTTCTCTATAATGTTTGTGAAGAGAACATCCAAATGGTGTTATGATTTTAGGATGGGTTATCTTATGAGATATTTGGGGTCCCAAAAGGTAATCAAGTCTCTGGATGCACTTGAAGCACTTATATAGACCACTATAGCCTCCTTCCAATACACATTTTTTTGTTTCATAAAATAATTTTCTTCAATTTTAGACTCTAAAATGGCCAATACAACTACCTTATTATTCTTTCTAAAATCTCTAAAGACCTTCTATTTACCTACACTATGCATCCCTCTTATGTTCTAGAATAGAATCAACATTAAGAACCTTATTTAGAAGTTGTGTCCCCCTTGAAGGGGAGTCTTTTGGTATCCATATTGTATGTTCACTTGAGTTAAATTTTGAAAAAGATTCTTATGTTAAATAGGGTGTGTTAAGTATGGGATATACTGAGAGGGGGGGTGAATCATTATATCATATATCTTATAAAACTTTCCCTTAATCAAATTCCACTTAATCAAACATTCAAGATATACAATAAAACTCAAACAATAAATACCACACAATATAGAGAGAGACACCAGATATAACGTGGAAACCTAATGTGGGAAAAACCACAGAGAATAATCTCAAGTATATGAACGAGCACCAACCCAAACAATATTTTCAAGCACCAACTTGTAGGAGCACCAACCCCTTTGCTGAGCACCAACCCAAAAACTATTCATGAGCACCAACCCATAAAAGTACCAACCCCTTTGCTAAGCACCAACCTAGAAATAATTCATGAGCACCAACCCACAATAGTACCAACCCCTTTTCCAAGCACCAATCCATAGGAGCACCAACCCCTTTATCGAGCACCAACCCAGCAATAATTCATGAGCACCAACCCATAGGATCACTAGCCCCTTTGTCAAGCACCAACCCATCAACAATTCATGAGCACCAAGCCCTTTATGTATACCACACACCTATCTCTCAATGTTTCTATCTCAATAAATGATAGTTCAATACAACATCTCTTTCTTCTCTCTCGCCTTTGCTCTTCTAAGCTAGATATAACAAATACAAATCATATTCAACTCTCACAATTACACTTCTAAGATAGATATTACAATATCAAATCAACCCTTATCTCTCATATTATAAATGGCTTCTCAAGCCTTTATTTATATCTTTCCAAATGCCCTTTGGCCTTCCCCCTTTGTGACCCTTAAATCTTCATGGAAAATGGTGCCAAACTTGTATGACCCTTCATATCCTTGCCTTTGAAAAAATCATGTGGTGACCCTTCATGAGAAAAAATGTCCTTCCCTCTTTTGTCTTTACTTTGCTGACTTTTCATATTCCTCAAGGTGTCCCTTCATGAGAAATTGCACCCTTCCTCTTTTGTCTTCACTTGGTGACTTTTGGAATTCCCCAAGATGACTCTTCATGGGAAAATGTGTCCCATCCTTCTTTTGTCTTTATCCCATGGCTCTTTAACTTCTCCATGGGCCCTTCTTTTACCTCATATGCAACCAAAAATATATTTGTTAATATTAAATAAATATGAACTCACATTAGCAAAGATATATCTATTACAAAATACATTAAATGCAATGGGGCCTTTATCACCAATAATGCTAGACCTTTGACATCAATGACAATATTTCCAACAATCTCCCCCTTTGTCATTGATGGCAACCTCAATCCTAAAACTACCACATCCTATCACCTACACATACTATCATCTAGAATCATAGAGTAACTCCCCCTTACTATAACAACATGTACCTATTCCCTTTACCTATTTCTACACCTGTACCTGTACCTATTATTCTCCCCCTTTGACATCAATGGTAAAGGGCTTACCTAGAGCTAACACTTAGCTCCCCCTTAATTGATGCTAAACATCAATGGCAAGAAGTAATAGAAATTACTCCCAACTCTTCTCATATATCTTTGAATGTGTCGTTTTATTGTGACTTTGATAAGATATCTGACAATACATATACATTGTTCCCTATCCTTGGAGCATCTGAAATCAGCTCATTTGAATCTCTTCTTCTAATCTCACAACCTTCAACATGAAACTTTAATTTTTATCCTTGATCACATATTTGACTAACACTCAATAGATTATTCTTAAGACTTTTTACATACAAAACATTCTTAGTCTTAGTTATGCCATAATCCAAACTCAAAGTACCTTTTTTGGCTATCTTGGTAGTGGTTTTATCTCCAAATCTCACTATACCACCATTGATCTTATTTAGAGTAATTAAATTACTTTTATCTCCTATCATATGCCTTAAACATCTACTATCAATTAACCATGTCTGATCTTTACCTCTTACATGCAGGGCTGTCTGAACCATCATAGAATCTTTCGGTTGTTTCTTCTGCCATAAACATATCTGAACCTTCTTCTTGATGAATGGAGCTTTGAAATTCTGATCCTTCTTGACTAACTCAAACACTCTTCTATAATACCAAGCTATGTGTTCGAAGTTGTTGCACTTATATCATACTATGGTCTCTTCATCAAAGCTTGATAGAGGAGCAAAAGAGTTGTGGCTTATGCTTGAATCTACTTGACATTCCTTCTCCTTATTTCTAAAATTGTTAGTTATTTTTCTACATTATAATTTCTTGTGACCATATTCATTATAATAAAAACAATAACCATGAAAATAAGACCTATCTGTATATCTTTGACCTGATTGCCTTTTGTAGCTTTGTTCCCTCCAGTCTTCTCTATTTAAAATGTCCTCTGTATTCTTCACTTCTACCCTTTTTGTTTCCTCTTTTGTAAGAGCTCTAGGATAGCTCTTTTTATTTTCAAATCTAATCCTTGTCTTGTTTGAATTTTCTTTTTGACTTTCCAATATCTTATTCAGCATGTTAGTGCTTTCCTCAAATTTTGAATCACTAACTACTTTATCATTGACTACTTTCTTAATATCTTATTTTAAAGAGGCAATTTCAATAGCATACCTTTGACATTCTTTTCTTTCTACTTCCAACTATGATATGAGATCTTCTTCATTCTTCTTGGCTTCTTCAAAGTGTGCTTGTAGATCTTCAATCATTTCCTTTGACTCTTGTTCATTTTTCTCGATCTAGTGCTTTAATGTTTGATTCTTCTTCTGAACAACTTCTAACTCTTCTAAGGCACAAATGAGCCCTCCTTCCATATTCAATTTAGCTTCCTCCTCTTCTTCTTCTTGATCACCTTCATGTATGGCCATGAATATAATCTCTTCTTCTTCTGAATTGCTCACCCCACTATCTTTGATTAAGCTAGGATCCTTAGAATATAGGCTCTTTTTCTCGAATCCCTTCTTAGATTTTCCTTTGAAATTATTCTTGTATGTAAGCCTTTCTTCTTCATCATCATTACCCTTATTTGGGCATCTATCTAAAAAATGTCCAATATTTCCACAATTAAAACATTTAAAAGGTAATTTTCCTTGATATTTACCTGTTCCTCTTTTCAACTTGCGAATGAAAAGTGCTTCGTTGTCATCTTCATCATCAATGGAACTATCACTTGATTCTTGAATCTTAGCTTTATCTTTCTTTGATGTCTTGAAATATGCTTCTCTATTTGAGGTTTTATCTTGTTCTGTTTGCATCTCATATGCCATGAGTATACCATGAAGTTCATCCATCTTTAGTTTGGCTAAATTCTTCATCTCCTCAATTGCCAAAACCTTTGCATCATATCTCATTTGTAGAGATCTCAAAACCTTTTTCACCACCATTGACTCTTCTAGTGTTTCTCCATGACCTTGAATCTAATTTACTATCTGATCCACTCGCAAGAGATAACTTGTTATATCTTCTTATTCTTCCATCTTCAAACTTTCAAACTACCTTTTAAAAGTTTGAAGCTTAACTTGATGAACCTTTCCATCACCATTGTAAATATTCTTATGTTTTATCCAACTTTCATGAGCATATTTACATTACATAACTTTGACAAATTTATATTCACATAAACCACATAAAATAGCATTTAAAGCTTTAGCATTACATTCACTTTCTTTCTTTTCTACTGGAGTAATTATAGATGTCTATGGCTCTTCATATACCTCCACCACTACTTTCCATATGTCAAATCTAAGGGCCATCAAATAAATATTGATTCTCATTCTCCAAAAAGCATAATTCATCCCATCAAACAAAGGTTCCTTATTTATATAAAATCCTTCTTGTGACCCAGCCATCGTGCTTTCCCATTCTACCTTCAAGCTGTAAAACTTTTCAAAAAAGAACCTACTCTGATACCAATTGTTAAGCATAGGATATACTGAGAGGGGGTGAATCAGTATATCATATATCTTATAAAACTTTCCCTTAATCAAATTCCACTTAATCAAACATTCAAGATATACAATAAAACTCAAACAATAAACACCACACAAGATAGAGAGAGACACCAGATATAAGGTGGAAACCCAATATGGGAAAAACCATGGATAAAAATCTCATGTATATGAATGAGCACCAACCCAAACAATATTCACAAGCACCAACTTGAAAGAGGACCAACCCCTTTGCTGAGCACCAACCTAGAAACTATTCATGAGCACCAACCCACAGAAACACCAACCCCTTTGTCAAGCACCAACCTAGCAACAATTCATGAGCACCAACCCACAAAAGCACCAACTCCTTTACTGAGCACCAACCCAATAATAATTCATGAGCACCAACCCATAAGAGCACCAACCCCTTTGTCGAGCACCAACCCAGCAACAATTCATGAGCACCAACCCACAAGAGCACCAACCCACAGGAGCACTAACCCCTTTGTGTATACCACACACCTATTTGTCAATGTTGTTATCTCAACAAATGATAGTTCAATACAACATCTCTTTCCTCTCTCTCACCTTTGCTCTTCTAAGCTAGATATAACAAATACAAATCATATTCATCTCTCACAATTGCTCTTCTAAGATAGATATTACAATATCAAATCAACCATTATATCTCATATTAAAAATGGATTC
>JARHVA010005893.1:710000-777500 GCA_037957365.1 Torreya grandis
TGCTTGATTCTATGATATGTTTTCAAAAGTCTTGAGTGTCCTTTAAGTTGACAGGGATGAATTTACTAAAGAATTTTATGTTTGAGGAGAGAATGCTTACAAAGGTATAATCTATGTTTATACCATAATGTGTTTTCCTTCCATGTAAATTTTTTATATTATTTAGAACTCTGCTAAAGATTATGAATCAAATCTTTGGTAACACTATCATTCTACCAATATGATCTTGTTTCATCTAGCTAATCTACTTACCACATGGCCATGGAGTATAACAATGCCTCAACTAATTCATCCCACCGAGATAGACCATCTACCACCACATTCTCTTTTCCTTTCTTAAACACTATTTAAAAAAAATAACTTAAGATTTTAATCACCCATTTTTATTATTATTCAAATGATAATCATTATTATAAAAAATATTTGAGTTCATCATGATCAATCTTTACCTGAAAGTGATGACCTGTCAAATATGGTCTCCATTGCTTCATTTCATGTAGAATAGCCATCATCTCTTTCTCATATATTGGTTTGAGCCTATTTTCCCCTTAACTTGATGAATTTAAAATGCTAGTGGTCTACCTTCTTGCATGAGTACATCTCCCATGCCATATCCTAATGCATCACACTCCACAACAAATTGTTTTGAAAAATTAGGAGTAACCAAAATTGGAGTTATGGACATAACCATTTTCAACTATTCAAATGCCTTCATAGCTGAATTAGTCCACTAGAAGGAGTCTTTATTAAGTAAAGAGGTGATTGGGGATATAATTCTACCAAATGTTTTGATAAACCTATGATAGTAAATAATTTGCCTCAAAAATCCATAGAAGTTCTTAAGGGTCTTGGGAACATACCACTCCATCATGTCTTGGATTTTATTAGGATCAAATTTCACTCCTTCCTGTGAAACAATATAATATAAGTAATCCACCTCTTGGACACTAGAAGAACATTTAGAAGGTTTGGAATAAATTTGATGTTGTTATATAAAAAAATGCACATATTTCATATGATTTAAATTGTCTTCTTAATTTTTGTTTTAGATGGGGATATCATCAAAAAAAACTAATGTAAACTTTCACAAAATGGCCTAAAAGTGATATTCATCAATCTTTGAAATGTATATGGTGAATTTATGATTCCAAAATGCATGAATGTACATTCATAATGGCCTTCATGAGTTCTAAAATCTATTTTAGGTATGTCGTCATTGTGGATGTGAATTTGATGATATCGAGTGTGAAGCTCTAACTTGGTAAAATAAATAGCACCATGTAATTCATTTAGTAAATCATCTTAATAGAATAGGAAAATTATCTTTGATTGTGTATTTATTGATTTCTCTATATTTTTGGGCACATCCTCCAACTATCATCTTTCTTCTACACCATGACCACCAGGGAGGAATATTCACTTTGACTATGTCAAATGACTCCTACCACCAACATCTCTTATACCATATTTTCAGTTACAATCTCTTCAACATAGGGATATTTATAGGATTTTATATTGGGAGGTGTACTTCTTGGAAAGAGTTTGATGTCATGATCATTGTGTATGACATGGAGAAGTCCTTTTGGCTTGTCACCAAAAATAATAGAATGGTTATCCAATACTTTTTACAAACTAGGTTGTGTAGACTCCTTGGTTCATTGAACCTCCATGGAAAATTTGTGTGCCACAAAACCTTCAAAACTTTTTTTGAGAATATTAATTATCTCGTGGGAAGTAACCAATTGTGTATATTTATCCCATAATCTATATGGTTAAAAATCCCTTCCTTCTGAATGTAACCTCATGAATAATTCATAAAAAAACATCTCAATAGTACCCAAAGTGGTGAGCCATTGCACTCCCAAACTTATGTCAGCTCCTCCAATGGGTATATTAAACATAGGGGAATCTAATAAATAGTCTCACATAACAAGACTAATACTATGACATTTTCTAAAATAGTTGAGCATACCACCATTTGTAATCATGACATGAAAGCCTAGAGTTGGGTAAATTAAATAATTCAAATGAGTGGCCAACTTAATATTGATTAAGTTATGTGTACTCCTAGAGTCAATTAACATAGTCACCTTTTATTTCTTTAAGAACCCCACCACTTTAAGAGTTTGAGGAGTACTAATTCTTGAAAGTGCACGACAGGAAATAGTAGGTTGAGAATATTTAGATTCATCCTCAAGTTATTATAACCTTTCCCATAAAGCCCCCTCATCTTATTCTTCATCATTGGAAACATCAATTTAAAATAAGTTATTTTCATCACATTGATGCCTTTTGTTCAATTTTCTATCATAGCCAAAAAAAAACCTTTTGCATGCTTTTCTTCCACTTGTTAAAGTTTTAATATAGTAGGCTAATGAAATGATGGTGCTAAAAAGGTGCATCCATGAACATTGGTGAAAGGTATTCATCTAATTAGATCTTTTTCCTCAACCATGCATACCTTTGTTATGGCATCAAATATAATACTCAGATGAAACATGTGAACCTCTAATTGTATGTTATATTTAAGGCCACCCAAAAATAGGTCAATCAAATTTTCCTTAGTGATGTCTACCACACAAAAGAAGAGATCTTGAAATTCATGAATGTAGTCCTTGGTAGTACCAATTCGGTGAAACTTGGCTAGCTGACTAAAGTAATTTTAATAGGCATTTTTGTAATAGTGGAGCTATAACTCCTCATAAAATATTGAACATGAAACTATGACACCCTTCTTTTTATTTTGAGTACATAGCCAATAATACCAAATGAATGGCTTAGGTTCTAGATAGAGAGAGGACATAACCACTTTTTTCAAGCATAGAGTTTGATGTAGATCAAATAAATTTTCAATTTTAATTAGCTAAGTGAGTGGATCATTACCATCAAACATGGGTAGCTACACTCTTGGCAACATCAGCTTAGGGATAGAATTGGTATTGGTATTGTTTAGAGTAAGAGAACCAAATTGAAGTGGTGGAAGATTATTTTATATTGGTTGAGTTAACAAGTTGGCCAATTACCCAAATATTTATTATAATTGATTCTTCATGCTATCCAATTCCCCTTTAAAACATATAATGTCCCTTTTAACCATATCAAAATCATTTTTTTCATTATGCCCTACAACCCTGACTGAAGTTGTTGAACTACCTCTAAAATAGATAGATTAAAAGTTTTAGATTCCATGTCATCCTTATGAGAAGTTTCTAGAGTTTATTTCCATTTCGCAATTGCATCCATGAGTATTTGGACTAGTCGTGTATAAACCCTAGGAGGGTTTTAGCACCAAAAAAGTGTACCAATGGAATACACCATTACAATCATCTTGTCAAGATGAATCTAACTACTACTATTATGTACAAGGGTGAAAAAATTTGACCCAAAAAAGTGTACTAGTGGAATACACCATTGTGATCATATCACAAAGATGAATCTAGTGACTACTAATTTGCAAAAGGTTAAAAATCTCTAGACTTATATTTTTTATTTTTTATTTTACCCAAAATGTTTTTTCTTTTCTTTAAAAAATCTCATGAACAAAACTATGACAATAAAAAAATAAAATCCTCCTAGAGCACAAGTTATGTTTTTTTGGATTTATGGTGCTCAGGTTACTATATCCAAAAAAAATACACCATAAAAACTTTCCCAAATCAATGCTTTGATAAAACTTATAAGGAAATTACTTAGATGATTCAAAATAGTGGAAATATATAGGGTAGAATTAAGAGAAGAATAAGCAAATACACAACAATAATTGATGAAAGAGCAGAATACTTGAATATTATGAGTAAGGCACTTCAAGGGGGAAACATTAAAAATAGTTAAATAAGAAAAAAATTAACAATAAGATGCTAAAATACTAATGACTACCTCTTATATATACTCTACATATCCATGATTATTCCATAGGCTAGCCATACTAAGAACATAAAAAAATAAAAGAAGTTAATATGAAGATGTGTAAGCCACAAGTCAGCCACACATATCCCTAGATGCACTATAGATTAAAGTCATAGTAATGGAGGTCCATGTTATCATTGTCCCAAGAGGTAGGGTAAATCCTCCTAGAAAATATTTTATGAACATCAAATATTCCCAACATATAAAAATAATGTTTTTATTTTATCCATCAATTATTAGATGATTATTATTATGAATTAAGTAAAGGATTTTTAAAATAAAATTTTAACCCTATGTGTAAAGGTTACATCACTTTAAGATAATATTATTTACCAAAATTACTAAGCATATTAGTGTCATTTTCATTATGCCTCTCCATTTATTAATTTTTTTCCTCAAAAGATTTCATCTCAAGTATGGATTCAAAAATAAAATACATATAAAACTAATGATTAATAAATTTTCATAAGGTTAACAAAACACCAGTTCAAAATTTCAATCAATATGACTTTAAATAAATTGATCACATTGTATCTTATGCATTCTATAAAAATATATAAATAATGTTATGCCTATCATGGAATTCATGGACATAATATGGATAACTGTTTGAATTAAAAAGTTAGAATACAATATATTAGTGGTAATGGTGACCTTATATTGATTACATCTATTAAATAACCTCCATACTAAAAATACACTTTTTACAGTTCATAAACCTATCCAAACTTTGGTTACATATTACAAGGAACTATTATAAAAGTAATTTTTACAAAAACAACCTTATCAAAAGGAATAACTAGAAAACAAGTTGCAAAATGAATAATTAAAAACTAAAAAAATGCATAAGGAAAATTACATAAGTAAAAGTTATGAAAAGAATAGGATTCAAATAAGAAAAGTGTGCCAATGAAAGAGGAACCTAATGATGAATTTTAAAATCAATATCTACCTAAGAATAATAAGCTTACAAGCATGGTTTCCAAGGGGTAAATTAAAAATACATACTCATAACTAACCCTTTGATTATTAACCCTCATAGAAATGAAAAGAAATATATAAATGCCTTGATTAATAACACTCATGAAATTTTTATATGTATCATGATTTTTTTCAAATCTATTAGAAATGACACTAATTATTTGAATAATATTACTTATATACTTATCTAAAGTATGCATCAAATCCATTCACTTGCTTATAACTCTTGGTATAAAATAATGTTTTTTAACCTCTCATATTATCCTTACTTTTGATTAATAAAATGTTGAGCTAGGAAGATCATGGATAAGATTAATGGATGTGACACTTTATGAAGATAATTATTATATTAAATTTTACCATGGACTGAGATTGTGTTAATTTCAAGAGAGGAAGTATCTTTAGAAGAAAAAAATAAATAAAAAATAATTCATTCATTTAATGCTCAAGCTATGATATCAAATTATTCTATAGTTACAAATAATTTCTAGTATTTTAATAATAAATTATATGTTAAATATCTATAAAAATAAAATATTTTATCTCTATCTAAACACAATATCCACATTGATGATTATGATATTGATATGAAATGCTGGTGAAAAACTAAAGGCAAAGGTTATCGAATTAATGATGTAATTTCAAAGCTTAATATTATTATGAATGATACAATAAATAAATCAAAAAATAGTGAACATGAATGGTGTTTATAATATATAAAACCTATAGAATAACATACCATTTATTTACTACATCTCTATCTACAATAATAGCCATTGTATATGGCTTATTTATTTTTTCTTGATTACTTATTCCATATATTATTTTATCTTGACATATATGTGTACATATTTATCTTACATTAGTCAATATTATATCCCATCCCTTTTCTAATCCTATGGTGTTTATTTAATTTGGACCTTTGATTTTTTATTTGTTTATCTTGATCTAGACATATGTGAATAAATCCTAAAATGATGTATACTTTTTTTTTAAGAAAAATAACACCCATATGGATTTATTGATGAGTGAATATTTATGTCAGTAATAATTCACTAGTAGTTATATTTTTTAGGAATTTGAGCTTATATCCTATGTTTGATAAGTTGCATATATAGTTCACATAAGTCAATTAGCCTATGAGTGATTATAAGTTGTTAAGAAGTTATTTGGTGAGTGATAATTAGGATATGTTGAGATATTGAGGAGATATGAATCTCCTTGTTTATAGTAATGGATTTCCTATAAATTTTTAATGTCTCAAATAAAATAATTAATAGAATAATATAGTGTGCATATTAATATTATTTGTGTGTGTTTGAATTTATATAGTGATTTACATTTATCAAAATAGTGGAGCATCTCTTTTAATTAATATTAGTTGTATATGAAGAATCATGGAGACTTGAGATATTATATGGGTGAATAGACATTATAATTCTTGATTTCCCTAGTTGATGAGAGAAGATACTCATGGAGAGTTTTTTTAACATTAATTAGTTTTTCCATGTTTAAGGTTTTATTAAACATTTTAAAGGTAGCTTTATGAGTCTTAATGTATTTAGGTGAATAATGAATTAAGATATATTTTGAAATCATTGCTAAGATAATTCAGTGACATGTGGATGTTTCATAAGCACATTTACAACTATGTGTTCCCCTATAATGGTAAGATGCATGGTTGTTTTATTGTCATTGTCTTAACAATCTAGTCTACCATCATAATAAAAAATAAATTGACATATATGTGTGTGACCCTATGTATAAATCATGTCAAGAAGATTCCATTCATATTGATTTTTGGCATTTTCCATATTTTATTTATAGTTCCATTGACACACTTTATCTAAAATGAAAAAATTCCAATTTTGTTCACACCTTTATGTTTGTGTTCAGATCCTATTGGATATGTGCACCTTTGAAAATGATTCAAAAATTATATTATCATTATCATATTCTAAAACATATTTTGGATCTATTCATAGACACATTTCCTTTGTCTATTATGCTTAACATAAATCTACTATATAAATACTAGATGTTAATCCTTAGTTATTTATGCATGTAATATGATCATAATATCTATAAATTTTATTTATTTTTAGATCTTATAATCTAAATTTAAGTGTAAAATTAATTCTCCTCTATGTTTTTGAGCATTCATCATCAATTTTCCTATTACACTTGGATATTTATTCCTAATTGGTCCTACATGCACTTCTATACTAAGAAAGGTGACCTTAGCATCAGACTCAATGAATAGTTGTTACAATCAGTCTACTCGCTAAATCCTAGGAAGCATACAAAGGTCTCTTCTACTTAATATTTTTTCATCATCTTTAAATTAGAAATCAAAAAAATTACAAACCTATGAAATAAATAACTTGTTGTATTAAGTTGTTATTATTTTTAAGTTAGTTCATTTTTTTATGTAGTCTTAATGTTCTCTTTTAGAGTCCTATAAAATCAAGAATTATTTTAGTTTGTATTGTTGTTTTAGTTTTGTTTAATAGTATTATGTATTTTTAATAATATTTGGGTTTATAATTGTGTCAAGTTAGTATGAGTCATTATAATCATAGTTTCATACTTATGCATATAAAAACTTAGTCAAAGTTGTATTTTTTTATAGAGTCATTTTTCATCATAACATATGTCATTTTTTATGTCAAAATATTTAAAATTAAAACTCCACATATTTATAAAGGATGCAATTTTGAGGGACCTAGACATCCAATTTTTAATAAGTATTAAAATTATGAGGGGGAGTGTATTTATTTAATTAAAAAAACATGTAATTGAGCCAAACCACAAAATTTTATAAGTAATAACTAATGAAGGTTGGAATAATTTGAGGAAGGATGATTTAAATTCATTTCATTAACCACTAATAATGGGGTAAATTCTATTATAATGGTGTATATGTTTTATTATTAGTACTTGATTGCATGTGTGAAAATAAGTGGTCAATTTCCTATTTTTTCACATTGTGTAATTAATTAATAATATGTTTTGGAGATAAAAAAGTGAAGGTTGAAAATATGGTTATTCATTTTATTTCCCATATTGATTTGGTTGTCAATAAGCTCTTAGTGAACAGTTATGGCAGATGGTTCCTATTCGTAGTTCTAACACTAAAGTTGGTAGATATATTTTTGATGGTGAATGTTTAATGAGATGTTGATGATTTGATTATCCAACTTCATCAATTTTGTTAAAACACAAATCAACATGTAATAAATAAAGTAGGAAAAATAACACTCACATGGATTTGTTAATGAGTGAATATTTTGATGTGAATAATTATGTGAGTAATAATTAACTAGTAATTATATTTCTTAGGAAATTGAGCTTATATCCTATTTTTTGTGATTTTCATATATATATATATATATATATATATATATATATATATATATCAAATATTTAAATTATCCTATGAGTGATTAATGTTTTTTAGAAATTTATTTTGTGGGTTATCATAAGGATATGTTGAGATATTGGTGGAGATATGAATCTCCTTATTCATAGGAATGAAATTATTATATATTTGTAATTTTCCAAATGAAATAATTAATAGAATAATATAGTGAAAATTAGTATTATTTGTGTGAATTCATATTTATATAATGATTTATATTTATTTAAATATTAAATAGTTCTTTCAAGTTATATCATTTGCATCAATCTAATCCTAGTGAACATTCCTTGTGTCATACTATTCTCTCAAAAATATGACCATTTCCACATTTTATACATGGAATATATATTATAATACTTATTATAGGATCATTTTTTATAAATAACATAGTTATAATATTTTACAAACTAAATACTTTTAGGTTTCTGAGTTGTTATAATTTATTCTCCAAGGCTTCATAATGAATCATCTCTTTAAATTAAATTTCCAAAAGGTAAAATGGTTACATCAATACATAGGTATACTCCTAACCTTAATATATTTACTTTCAATAATTTAAAATTCTTTAAATAAAATATTTATAAAAAAAACTAAGTTTTAGGCATAACATGTTTTTCTAGTCACTACATTGATTTATGTTACATATCAAATGTTTGGTATATTTCATATCCTTTTTCATAAAAATGAGAATTTAATATTATATATGAGGGAGATGAAAAATGTATAGGTTATACATGAGATATATATGTATATATTGAAGACACTCCTAGACCCATGAGTCATGCCACTGATGGAGGCATCTCTTCTATCAATCACATTGTTATAGGTTATATATTTCTATGACCTTTCTATTTATTATGTTTATATAAAATAATTTTTTAAATATCTATTTATATTATTTATATGATATATAGTGATACATTTTATGGATATGTCATTTTTCTATGTTTTGACATGGATTAATGGTGTAAATTAGCCTAACTTTTTCTATGCTTTGTTGTTGTTATTTCATTTATTATATGATAATAATTGGTTATACTTTATGTGGACATCTCATTGTTGTGTTATAATAATTGATAAAGAATGTAATTATATGAATCTTTATTTGTGTGGATCTTCTTTAGTGTATGACATGTCTTAATTGAGTATATCATTGATTGAATTTTTCTTTGTATGGCTCTTGCCTTAGTGTCTTACATTTCTTGATTAAGTGTATCATTATATGTGTCTTTCTTTGTGTGGTCCTTTTATTTTTATGTGGAATTAATATTTTTATTGTATAATTTATTTATCATTATGTGTGGCTCTTACCTTGTTTTTGTAGTATGTATTCATTTAATGTACTATATATGTCTCTTTTCCTATGTGGCATTGAGTGCTATTATGTGCATTTTTATTTTGTGTTTCATGGTCATGACATTTTTATTTATGACTTGATACATAAATAAGTATCTATTATTATTATGGTTATACATAACATACACCTTTCTACTTGTGTGTGGTGGTGTGATTTACATCATGCATCTTTCTACATGGGTTGTTACTCAATGCTTATATATGTGTTGAATAATATTGCATGTAAAATTTATATATAAAAATTTCTTGACATGATACTTATATTTCTTAGGGTAAAATTTTCATTTATTCTTTGATTGTATAGTCATTCTACAATGACATATTCTACACATGTTATCACATTATTCAATTCATTACATCTTTATACATAACATGTTGATGTTAACTATTTTCTTTTGAGACGATAATTTTAAAGTAAACATTCCTCACATCAAAAGGAGGGAATATTACTAGAGTTTTCATATATATTCATTCTTCCTTGTTGATATAATTCATATTTTTATGATAAACTATATGATTTATAGGGTTCATATTAAGTAAAAAAATGTTATTTTGGTTCATATTAGAGGAAAAATATTTATATAATGATATAGATTCTGGGGAAAATGTAATGAATATACATATATATTTTTATAGACATTGTATATATACATGAGTGAAATTTTATTAGATTTATCAAATTCAAAGAATATTGACATATTTGATGAGATTATGGGGCATGGATGTTGTTCATGAATACACTTTTATATTTAAAGTTGGTAATAAAGGTATATTTATAAATATAAAATCCATATCCAATAGTTTACTCAAATTATTTTATTTTATAAATGATCCTAGTATGGGTTTTAACGTTATAGTTTGAGGTTCAATATTGGTCGAGGTTTTATGTCACTCATTAACATAACACTACTCCATGAAGGTTAGGTTATTTATCTTCCCAACACAAATTTGGAACAATGGCACTTTACTTATGGAATAACCACCTATTGGTATTATCAATTGGGGAATAATAACCCCAATCTCAAAATATTTAATGGGAAACATTATTCTCCTACTTATGTATTCCATCCTTTCTCTTCAAATTTTAAATTTTTCATTGAATAATTTTACTTCAAATTTCATAGCATATATGGATATTGATGATTACATGTTCCATTATAGGTTTTCATGGATTATGATAAAAAACAAATTAATCATTATACCAAGTGAAAATTTTGATTACATACTAAGGTACATGATATTTATCTTTTTACATTGGGAATTTTTAATACTAGAATAAAGTGGGGTCATTTGTAAGCACTAAAATATAGTATTAGACACTTGAAATTTTTTGTCTTGACCTATTATCACATCTTATTAATTATTTATATAAATATGTATATTTCATACCATTTTACCCTATCCACTTGCCTTTTATTATCTCAATCTTTCTATTTTTCTATTAGTCACCTACTAGAGTTCCCTGGTTTTTGCCTCGTTGATGCTTGAATATGTATCACAAGTGATTAGATTGTTCAATAACACTTCTCATTTTATAATTCATAAAAACTCAATGCATTAGTTGTAAGTTGTGACAATCCTATTATTTTTAATGGAACAGAGGTAGAACAAGTGGACTGTTTCATAATATTTATAATGTTTGGTGGTGAGGAGCCATCATGGCTAAATAATATATCTATGAAAAATATGAATTATAAATGCTAATAATAGTAAATTATGATAAATAACTAATCTAAGATGGATATTTACAATGATAATTAAACTAGAGTGAATTGGATAAAAATGAGAAAAAGGAAGGGTAGGGTAGGAAAGAGATATTATTGATCTTCATTCCAAACATCATGACAAAGTTCAAATATCATCCAAGCATGCACTTAAAAACTATATTACATGAAGTAGCATAAGATAAAATGCTATCACACATTAGGAAAACTCCCAAGGAAGATGGAATTAATGCAAATAAGAACCTAGTTCACTTTAAAGATTTACCCTTTCAAGAAAATAACATTAGCCAAAATGCAGGAAGAGTAAGAAAATGAAATGAACCTAAGAAATTTTAGTCAACATAGCATTCGATATAATTTAAAAAATCTATATTCAAATGTACACACAAAGAATTCATAAAAACCATTCACATCTAGAAGTTAGAAAAACAAAGTTAGAGAGAGAAGCCATGATAACAAAAGACACAAACAAATATGGATAAAAATTTTAGAATTCATTACTTGTATTAGTTACTCAAAGTTTACCAAGTGATTTTAGCTCTAAGAACTCCCCCATGCTTTTTTTATAATTGAAAATTTTCCTTTTATAAGATGTAGAGAAGCATGCCAATCAGTCTTAACCAATTAAAAAAGTGTAGGTGTAGGGACAACTATCCTTTCCTCAAATGTTCTATAAATACACTAGACTTTCCCAATGAACTGATCTATAGGCAGTGTGTTTTACAAATAACACATGCCTTTACAATATCCCACATTCAAAATGGATAATATTTATCTATAGGAAGAATATTAATAAGTCTCTTAACCTTTGGGACCCTTGTTCTACTATAATATCTTCATATTTATTTGATGTTTTTAGCACAGAGTAATCCCCTTCTCTATATCTGAGGTCAAAATAGAATTCCATGTTCCCTTAGGAAACACTCCTCTGAGATGCCATGACATATTAAACTACTTATCGATGGGTCCCAAATCATATCACCTTTGCATTAATAGGTCTATAAAGCCTCCAATTTGGCACATTACACCCACACGGATTTGATGTGTCAGCTCCATTTTGTCTTTGTGGCATCCTACTCATCCTTGTAAAAAATATGATCATTACCTTTGAAAAAACTATCTTTGATCTCACATCGTTCGATCTATTTTCATAAATCAATGTGGTCCCTATATCTTTAGACAATTTAAATCTAAGAATTTGTCTTAAAATTGATGTCTACATGCTCATCATTTGACATCTATGTAAATGTCTTTCACAGTTGTGTGACTACAAATTTTAAACACATCCTTGAGACTATTTAATATCTTAAATTTGATGTCCACAAGAATATCATTTGATATCCACACGAATGTATTTGATAGGTGTGTAGATGCTAATTTATATCACATCTTTGGGACTATTTGATATATTAAATTTTATGTTCATGCAACCATCATTTGATGTTCTCATGAATGTATTTGATGGGTGTATGGCCATAAATTTTAAACATGTCATCAGGATTGTTTGTTAGGCCTACCACTTGTCATTTTCAAGTTTGTTCTTCTTTCTACATGTGCCACTTGGTGGTCTCACATTTACTTGAGCTTTCTTAAAAATTTCACCCTTCTCTCACACCATTCGATCATTTTCATGCTATCAAATGTGGATCACAATTATTTTAGAGATATATAATGTTTAAGTAAGGTTCAAATAAGATATAGAACTTAGCATAAAGTTTTCATACTATGGTTTTATTTTGTGTTAAATAAACAAGACTTAAGACCTTAAATTGAGAACATTTAAGCTAATATTTGAGCATAATAAAAGGGACCCTATGAAATAAAGAGGCATAACATAGAGTTTGTAAGATAAGTCTATATCATGGATAATTTTTCCCATGCATGTTTGAATTTAATTCAAAATGGGACTTAGGTTGAAACATTAGACATGGCTTAAAAATGGATCCAATTAATCTTTAACCAATAGTTGATAAAGATCAATTTAACATTTAAGAATGAAAACATTAAACATTCGTATTCCTTAATGATATTTCATTGATCCTATACAAAAAAAATAAGTTTTAGCAACATTGGAAGGGGATGAAGCTATGATCATCCCAAAAATATGTCCATTAATTCAAGAGAGATTAGTTTTCCAAACAATAATAAATATTAAAGTTAGGGTATGGGAATAATAAGAACTTAAGCTAAAGTCCTAGATTAATTTTATCAATCACACAAATAAATAAAGACTTCAATCCAAAGTCTTAGCCTAAGTTTAAAAACATATTAAAATGGTTGTGGTAAAAAAGAGTGATGAAATCAATGTCTCAAGGAAATTATCTTTGGTGAATTATTTTGGGGTTTTTCATCAAAAAAAATCTCTGATGATAAAAGTATGAAGTATAATTTTAGAAAATCCTAAAGGATATGTGCCTTTTGGCATCAGTTTCAAAAAAATTGCATTGGTAAGATTGTTGTGAGGAATTGTTTTAGGCATTTTACATCAGACAAAATGTCTAACAACAAAAGTTAGAAGGGTCATTTTAGAAAATATTTCAAGGTATGTCTAGAAGATAATGTGTATTTAACAAAAACCCTAAAGGGTACTTTCAAAATCCCTAAAAGGTAGTTTTAGAAAGCCTAAATGGTACTCTTAGAAGGTAAAGGGCCATTTGAAAAAGGTTGAAAGGCAATTTTGTAGGGAAAGTGTCCTTGATAAGACTTTTAAAGGGTGAATTTCAAAAATCTTAAATGGTATGTATCGATAAGTTTGTTGTGGGTAAAATGTTTTAGAAAGATAATTTTGGAAAAGAAATATAAAAAATGTAAGTCCTCAAAGTTAGAAACATAACAAAAGGAACTTACATTTATCTTAGATTACAAGAATAATAAAAGGATGAAGGGATCTTAGGACATAAAAGGGACGAATCATGGTTTTTATAATAAGGTTTGTTCATGTTTAAAAACATGATTAAGCTTTAGGATAAAAATAAACCAAGCCCATATCATTATTTAAAATTTTACTACATAAAAAGTTCCCATCAGATTCAAATCAAGTACTTAGATTAAACTTAGACTAAGGGTTTAGCAATTATACTTTATTTCCTATAGACCGAAGGGTATTAAATAATTAAGTTAAAATTAAAATAATGAAACCTAATCATTGTTCATTCTAAGTAGACCTTATTTGACCTACAACTAGAAAACAGAGAGATCCAAAGTTAACAATCATAGATAAGGGCAAACCAAAATTATGCAAAAATATTCTAATCATACTAGATGTGGATGATATTAAAATAAAAAACTATGAAATAATGTTAATGATACTCTAATCAATTGAATTTTATATCTCAAGGCACAAAATTTAATGTTTTGACACAAGCGTTCCCATTTTTTAGAAATAGGGGTATGCTGAGCTCAACAAATGGTGACTTCTACGGGAAATATAAAAATATGTTAAAATTTAGAGACATTAGTTTAGATAAATAACTATATTAAATATTCCATTTGATTAGTATCATTATCAAGATAAATTCATGGTTTAAAATAAATCTTGCACCTACAGAATTAGGATCAAACATCAAAACCTAGTCATGATGTGTGTGTGCTTTGATTCCACTTATTATTTGCCTTGGGATTTGGGGAACAATTTCTAAATTTCATGCCTTTAACCATTAACATTTTGAATTTTATCATGTTTAGATATTTATTAATAACCATGGTTTAGCTTAGGGAAGGCTTCGGTATTGCTCAGCTACCAAATAGGTATCCATAGTTGCAATAGATATGCTTTTGTATCCACTAACGACCTTGCTCTAATAATATATAAGAATACATAGGCTTGGTAAAGATTACAAAAATCACCTCTTGGTTTAGAAATATCTTTAAATTTTTCAATAATCTCTTGTTTTTTACTCTTTCAAGTCATTTTTAGCTTTCTAACAAAATTCAAGAAACAAGTTATCCAAGTCTAGGGATTTGGTCAAGTGTTTTATCATTAGACAATCACCTATGGTTACAACCTTTATCCCAATAAATAATGTTTGTTAATTTCAAAACATGACTCTACCCTAATAATTCAATATTTCATCCCATATGTGTAATTATTCTTAAAGCCAAGTTTAGATCACAACAATGTTTAAGATCTTATAGAATAGTTAACCTACCGACTAGTCTTTAAAATTTTATCCAAACTACTAAAATATAGATTTCAATTCAAATCTATGGTCAACACTTGCTTAAGGTTCATACCTACATTCCTAAATTTGTGGAGTTCTTAAGTAATTAGGTGAAGCTTGAACTAAGAGCTATCTAACAGACTTTATTAGAAGCAAGAAACAAATCACAAGAAGCAAAGGAATAGAAAGGAAAGGAAATAAGTAAACAAATATGTACATGTGTTATACACAAACAAGGAATAGGAGGGAAAACATAAAAAATAAACTAAATTAATCTTTATACTAATTTCAAAAATAAATTACCTCCATGATCAAATGAAAAGTTAGTTATCCTACCATGGAATATTGAGGCATGATAATTTCCATGCAGTGACCCCTTCTTATGGATAGTAGAATTTGCATGCTTATGTCTTCCAAGTGATGCAATTTGGTTTCCTATGTACATTATCTAGTACATATTTTGAAAATGTGGGTTTAAAACCCAATCATCTTCATCCCAAATTGTTTTACTCTATAGAAAGAATGCTAGTTCTACTTCATCCATAGATAGATAGTTGCTTATATCATCTTCACTCAATAATGGTAGCTTGGATATCATCCTTAATCTAATGTTTTCATTGGGCTGTTTATAAGGTTGAAATGGACTACAAATATTTACACAAAAATCTTCCAAGTCATCCTAAAAGGCTTCTTCATCTTGATCAACTAGATGATGTTCATCTAAAATCTTACCATCAAAAACATGTTGGTCCCGCACTCCTAACATTTTGATGAAGTCATATGACAATTACCAATCTATTTCACCTGATTTATCTTCATCCTCAGTGAAGAAAGGAAAATCTTCTACCTAATTCAGTTATAACTCACATAGTTTTGGGATTCCTAGGATATCATTGCCTTCTTGGGACACCTTAATTTATTTTAATAAATCTTGGTTTAATTGCTTCCCATAGTCATCTTATTCAATAGTATCTTCTATTCCATTAGTGACTTCATATGAAGTGTCCTCATAGCTATCTTCTGAAGATAAGTCTGCTTGTATCTAATCTTTCTTGTGGAGATGCTCATCTTGAAGAGTGTATTCATTATTCTAGAGTATCTTTAGGTTCACTTTCCTCTTAAAATGGAAAATCAAAAGCCTCCATCATGAATACTTGAGTAGTCCTTGAAAATCCAAATGTCCCTTTAGTATTGTTTTGGTTAGGCATAATTTTAGTTATATCCCTTTCACCTTGAGATGCTTCAAAAACATTGTAATGATCATCCAAATATATATCACAGAAACTCAATTGTATGTTTTTAGATGATGCATTATTGTTATCATAAAACTTGTTTGAAGGCCTATTAAACCTTTGAGAAACATAGTTTCTGTTAGAACCCTCCCCTATATTTCTTACTTGTTTTTAAAACTAAAGAAAGTTAGTGCTCAGGGTTTGGACCATTCCTAATATTAAGTCATTTAAATTTTTTACTATCTTAGGCTTATGAACTGGAGCATTACTACTAGTTGCGGGCATTAAAGTTCCATGATTTTGTGGATGAACCCCAATAGCAGTGCTATTCAAGAAACCTAAGTTTTGGCTAGGATATAGATGACTCAGTAGTAATTGGTTCCAAATTGGAGGTTAGTTCAGAGTAGGTATATCTTCATTGGCATTAGGGATGGAGTATTCCATTTAACCTTGTGGTTGCATCTAGTCAATGATGATCACAATTTCAACAAAAGCCAATGCTAATGTATTGATTAAATTTGTAGATTTTTTCAAGAACACAAATTTCATGGGGTGTAAGGCATCTTTGTAGATCTATAAAGATAAATCCTCATTATTTCTATAAGGAGCTATGGTTTTATTAAATATTTATTGGAATCTTACATTAAAATCTCTAATGGTCTCACTAGAATCTCTTTTAATAGTGGTGAATTATTGATACAAAATACATGGACTAATAATTTTTCCAAATTGATCAATGAAAATATTATTAAAGTCATTCCAAATAGTAATGTAATTCTTGGGTAGGTTAATAAACCATTTATATGCAACATCTCTGAAAGTGAATGGGACCAATCTACATGCTACATCTTCATGAACTACATTTAACAATCTCAAAGCATAATCAAATGAATTAATATGTTTTTTAGTACTAAAAACATTACTAGGACTGAAATAAGGCAAATACCTTTCAAGATTGTTAGGAATATCATGCATGATACCTGGCATAATGATTGAAGAACCACCTAGACAATCCATATGTTGAACACATGAACAACTTAACTTGGTGAAGTCTATTAAGATCTTGAAATTTTATGCTCACCTTAGTCTCAATTTTGGAAATTCTATCTTGTGACCTTGAAACCTATTTAAAATATGATGCATCAAACCAATGTTTTCAAAGTATAATGATTAAGTTTGCATGTTAAGCTAATTTTTGCATGAATACTTGTAAAACATGACTATCTTTAACTAAATAAGCTCAAAGATACATCTAGACTTATGAACAAGAGGGATATTTACACTTATAAGCTCAAATATACTCAAATTGGTAAATAACCATTCATTTTTTATTAAAAATATGCTATTACTAACCTTAATTGTGAGAAATACACAAAGCATGAACTACCTTTGCATGAATATCTATGAATCTTCAAATAATATCCATCTTGGATTAAAATGAGCCTAAAGACTAGTCTAAAACCATAAATATTAATGGTATTTACATAATTAAGTAAATGATCACACTAATATTCAAATATTACACATATATTTGATCAAAACATACCAAAATTAACAAATATTCTACAAATTCACAAAGATCTAGCTAAAGGCCCTCCTTCTAACACCAATGAAACTATACCTATTGATGCTTTAATATGCATCATAGGTTACGAAAGTGTTCAAGAACACTTCTCATTTTATAATTCCTAAAAACTCAATGCATGAGTTGTAGGTTTTGATAATCCTATTATATTTGATGGAATGGAGGAAGAACAAGTTGACTATTTCACAATATTTATAATGTTTGGTGGTTGGGAGCCACCATGGAAAAATAGTATATCTATGCAATATACGAAGTATCTATGCTAATAATAGTGAAATATGATCAATAAATAATATAAGATGGATATTTACAATGAAAATTAAACTAGATTAAATTGGTTAAAAATGAGCAAAAGGAAGGGTAGGGTAGAAAAAGGATGTTGATCTTCATTCCAAACATCATGAAAAAGTTCAATATCATCTAGGCATGCACTTAACAAAAGTAGAACATGAATTAGCATAAGATCAAATCATATCACACATTATTAAAACTCTTAAGGAAGGTGGAATTAATGTAAATAATAACCTAGTTCACTTTAAATATTTACCCTTATAAGAAAACAACATTATCCCAAATAAAAGAAGAGTAAGAAAAAGAAATGAACCTAATAACTTTCAGTCAACATAGCATTAACGCAAGTTAAAAAAAACTATATTCAAATGTACACACCAAGAATTCATGATAACCATTCAAATATGGAAGTTACAACAAACAAGAGAGAGAGAGAGAAGCCATGATAACAAAAGACACAAATAAATACCAAAAAAAAATTCATAATTTCCTTCTTGTATTAGATTCTTAAATTTTACCAAGTGATTTTGGATCAAAGAACCCGCCCCCCCCCCTAGTTTTTACAATTAACAATGCTCCTTTTATAAGATGTAGGTAAACATGTCGATATATTCTAACCAATTAAAAAAGCACAGGTGTAGGGACAATTATCCTTTCCATAAATTTTCTATAAAGACAATAGAATTTCCTATTGGATTGATCTATATGCAATGTGTTTTACAAATAGCACATGCCTTTACAAATAAAATATCCAAATTTTAAAATGGAAAATATTAGTTATAAGAAGAATATTCCTAAGTCTATTAACCTTTAGGACCCTGTGATGCTACAAGATCTTCATGATTCTTTGATGTTCTTAGCCCAATGTAATCCCCTTCTTTATATTTGAGGTTGAAATAGAATTCCATTTTCCCTTAGGAGACACTCCTCTAAGTTATTGTGGTGTATTAGACTACTTATTACTAGGACTTAGATATAATTACCATTGTATTACTATGTCTATGGGGTCTCCACTTTGGCACATTTCACCCACATGGTTCTAATGTGGCATCATTGTATCATCCTTCTCATCCCTATAAAAACTATTACTATTGCCTTTGAAAAACTAGCTTTGATCTCACACCATTCAGTCTATTTGGATGAATCAATGTGGTCCATATATTTTTAGATAATTTGGATCCAAGTAGATATCTTAAAATTGGCATTTGTGTTCCCATCGTTTGACAACCTCTTGAACATCTTTGATAGGCATACAGATGTTAATTTTAAACATATCCCTTGGACTATTTGCTATCTTAAATTTGATGTTTGTTCAATCATTATTTGGCATCTACGTGAACATATTTGATAGGTGCATGACCATAAATTTTATTCACATCCTTGAGACTATTTTCTATCTTAAATTTGATGTCCATGAGACTATCATTTGATATTTACATGAATATCTTTGATAGGTGCACGACCATAAATTTTAAATATATCCTTGATACTGTTTATTGCACCTACCACTTGTCATTTTTGTGTTTATTATTCTTCCTACCTATGCTACTTGGTGGTCTTACATTTTATTGAAATTTTTTGAAAAATTCACCCTTCTATCCCATTGTTTGATTATTTTCATATGAGAAAAAGTGGATCATAAATCTTGCAGAGATGCATAATGTTTAAGTAAATTTTAAGGGAGGTATAGAACTTAGAATAAAATTTTCATACTATTGATACTTGAAAATGTATCACAAGTGTCCTTAGTGTTCAAATAACACATCACATTTTAAAATTTTGGGAATTTAGAGTATGAGTAGTAGGTTTTGGCAACTTAGTTACCTATGGTGAAATAGTAGCTAAGTAATGTTTAACTATTGCACAAAATTTATATTAATTGATGGTTGGGAGCCACCATGGACCAAATTTTTACAAAGTGTAAGTATTTATGCTAATATTAGTGAATTATGATCAAATCTTAAACTAAAGACTAATCTAAATGGATATTTACAATGAAATATAAAATAAAGTGATCTATTTAAAAAAGAATCAAAAGAGAATGGTAAGGTAGAAAGAAAATACATGATTACTAATCTTAACCTCAAACATTATGACAAAGTTTCAATTACAATTATGTATGCATTTTACTAGTATATAATATAAAATAACATAAGCTCATATCTCACTACACACTATAAAAACCTCCAAATATGATATAAAGAAGTACAAGTAAGAGCTAATATTACTTTAAATATTTTCTACCACACTCAAATAACATTTTCACATTCTAATTAAGATCAAATAAAATGAAGGAAATTAAATATAATTTAACTAATCTAGCATAAGCACAAATTTGCAACCCTATATCAAATACGAAACTTAGAATTTATATAAACTATTCAAATTTAAGACTTAAGATTATCAATTGAGAGAAAAGTCATGTAATAATTGACACAAAAAACTTGGGCAATCTTTTAAAAATTCCTTGATTGTATTAACTTTTTAAAGTATACAAATTTTGCTTAAAATTCTCACCCTTTACAAAGTGGTAGTACTACCTTTTATAGGATTACAAGGTAGTATACCAATTAGTTACAAGATACAAATGTATAAGAAGTAGGGACAACTATCCTTTTTATACAAAGTTATAGAATACATTTGTTTTTCTAAACTAAACTAACTTGGAAGCAAATATGCTAGTAAACTAGTATATGCCTTTACAGAAGAGTATTACACTTTCAAAATATTACAATGTGTTTAGAAAATGGAATATTAATTAATTGGTGGGGCCTTATGCCTGAGAAATTTCTTTCTATTATTTGAGGATGTTCATAGCTTTCTAGTGTTATTTATTAACCATATCTAAGTCCATCTCTAGTTTTAAGAGACACTCTTCCTCTTTGTCAGTAAGCTCATTCAATTACCTATCATTCATAGCCATAGCTTCCTTGATGCTCTTGGCCTCAGCTATCCTTTCTCCTACATTGAGGATCATATCTAGGATCCTACCATTGTCTGCCCTAGATTGGCCTTGAATTTTACCTTTCATTTCATGAGTCACCAAAGTGGCCCTATGTTTGAATTCATCATCCTTGATGATGCCTAGGAAAATAGCTTGTCTAGGGTATTTGAGAATTATCCAAAGGAGTTTTTAAATCCTTTCCACTAACCCCTCGACAACATTTAGGATTTTTTATAGTTCCCATGACCATGCACTCAAACATGGGATCTTTTCAACCATAATTCTTAGAATTACATTCAAATGTCTTAAGCTTATTATTTTTAATCTAAGAACCTACATTTCAAATTGGATGTTAATCAATCCCATTATTTCATCCTCTAAAGCTTTCCATTAGGCTATTAGACCCTTGGCCACAGTATTCTATTGTGCTAATGCACTCTCCCTCAACTTCATTATTTTCAAAGCATCAAACATATCAAAGAAATATTCCTCAATCATCTTAATCATTTCCTTAAGTATTGATAAGACACCTTATGTCTTCAAATCCTCAATTTTATTCTCCAAATTACCTATTATTTGCTTCATACCTCTAATTCCTACTGTGAACTAAGCTAATTGAGCCTCAGCTAGGCTTTCAATGTCTTCATCACGGTTGGGTAGTTTACAAAGATGTTATCCCACAACTAGATTTAAGCCTAAAAATGGCTCCACATTTTGGAATGTGAACTCTTCAATCCCCACCATGAACTTTGTAATTATTACTCTCTCTAATCTACCTATCTCTGGTACTTTAGAGGTTCAAGAGACTCAATATGGGTACTACTTGATGCTCCTAGAGCATATATCTACTTGATATATAAATTTTAGTAGAAACTATTCTTCTTTCTTCCTCCTCCTTCATCAAAGAACTTATCTATGGATTGATATCATTATGTACATCAATGTTAACAATTTTGGTTAGGGCCCATGAGTGGTGCTAGGTGGGTATTTTCTATATTTTTCCATAGATGAACCAATCAAGGATGATTCGTCCATAGATGGGGTATTCATCACTAAATAAATTTACCTCACTCATGGGGTGATTGAAATTCAACATTAGCTTCTTTGATCCAACTAGAACCATTACCAATTCTACCTTTCTCTATTTCAATTGTGTCACTAGGACTAGGTCCAAGGCAACTTATTTCCCTTTTCCTTTCTCCACCTCCTTTGTTTGGGCTTATGTTTATTCAACATGTTCCCCCTCTTCATCAAATCCATATCACTTAGTAAGAACCTTGAGGCAATCCTCCACTATATCATTAGGCTCCAGGGCAATCATTTCTAGGTATTCAACTAGAGATGCTAGTCTTTGGGGAAGGATTGAGGATTATGAACCCTTACTAGGTCTCTCTTCCAACTTTTCCTTGTTGGGACCTTATGTAATCTATGCTTGGGGTTATTTTCCTTACAATTATGGTTGATCTTAAGGGGGGATTAAAGGTATAGGTAGCAAATGGTATTGTAGAGGTCTCATTTTCCATATGTCACCTTGTGGTTTCTCATCACTGGTCAATGTATGCTCATGTCTAATGTTATATCCCTTGAGCCTAGCTAATATTTCTTAGAAATTATTTGCTCTGATATATATGGTTTCATGGACATTGAGTTGGTGCACATACATTGGTTTGGGAAATTTCTTGGATTTCAAAAGTGTGGAGACCATGCCATTAGGGTCCCAAATTTTTAGCTCATCAAGTTATAATTTAAATTATTCCATATGCCTAGCCATACTATTCAATTAATCCTAGTTTTATAACACTATTTTGCTAATGGTCAAAGGAAAGGAATGGAAGAGCCCTTTCCTCTTGTATGTTCACACTATATCCACACTATTGAGAAGTTATTATGTAATTTATTACTTTTCTAGCTTGATGGGAACATAGACAACCAACCTATAAGGTTGGATCAAAATCCCTTCAATTTTGATCATTGTACAATCTAGATACAACTAGATGTCTCTTATTAGTTCCACATATTTCTTGATTAGAGGTATTATACTAGGCATAGGGATATTTATGATGGATTTTACCAAGGTTAGATACACATAGTAACAAATTAATTAGATGTTATGTTGATATTTGAATATGTATAGCTTTGAATAATGGTTGGAGACTGTAAATCTGCCCTCAAGTGACCAATTTTTGATATAAGGGATCTAGGTGGAGGCTAGTACGGCATCCAACATATTGGATATCATGAAGAATTAGGTATTGGTATTATTCCTAATGGCTATGAATTGTTTTTCTAGATATATGCTAATCATCTCTCTAATTAGAGGTGTGAGCTCTTTCTCTAACATGAATTAGATATAAGACACCCAACTCTTGAAGGGGTTCTAGATATTTTATTCAATAGGGTGAAAATTACCCTAACCCCTTATATAAATTGGGCAATTGGGATGTTACTAGTAGGGTCTCAGATGACATGGCTCCCTTGGAGTAACCATAGCCTTAAGATGGTGTCTAAATCGTTCTTGCTAGTCCATTCCTTAATAGTGGCTAAATCCACTTGGGGTTTTAGAATCTTGTAATAACTCCCAAAGGTTAATGGGGAAATGAATAAAACTCTTCTAAATATATTTTCATGAATAATCCAACCCTACTCAATCCTACAGTCCTAAAAGATGGGAGAAAATATGTCAATATAGTGGATTAACTCTAATTTGGTAGAAGCATGGTGGAGTCTAGCTATTTAGACTACAACAAGGTCATAATAACTTCTAGTTATAGTGGTAATATTTTGCTCTTCTTTACTGATGGCTTGCATCTCTTCAATAGTCCAAAAGAGCTTGGACTAGTTATTATTTCCCATATTCAATACAGTAGTGTCTAGGTTTGTCTTTAAAAACCCTCTCTTCATTATTTTTAGACAAATACAACTCTATATCATCCTTGTTTTGTTACCTCTAAGATGTCATGGCTTCCAAAGTTTGAAAATGTCATATTGTTGTGTTTCAAATGGTCTCTAGGTAGATTCTTTTGTGCGTGAATTGTAATTGGACTCTATTTTACCTTAACTGTGATCAATCCAAGATCAAATTAGGGAATTTATGCAAGTTTAGGACTCCCCTGAAGATTTAATGGTGATTTCTTACTTAGACTTTGGCTTATACATGCCTCAAATTTTATTTTGACTTTTGCCTTTATACATTTGCATTTTTTAGCACACAAGATCTTCACTTTTATTGCTTTGTGATTACATGGCACGTATTTGGCATCCATCTATCAAATTTCAATGCTTTTTAATAAATTACTTAAAATCACTAGCCATTGGTATTTAAAATTTTCCTTTTTCTTCACGTTGATCGATCAAGATCTAAGGATCAATGCAGACCATTGATCATGATCTAGGACCTCACCTATCATTAGCTACCTTTGCATCAATCCCTATGGTTATACCACTTGGCACCTTCATGGGATTTATATTTTTTGACACTTATTTCAATTACATATTAAATGCACATCACCATGTTTTGAGCTTTTTGAATCTTAGATGTCTATTAAAAATTCATCAATAATTTCACATTATTGGATCATTAGGGCCTGATAAAGTGTGAGCCATCGATCCTATCAGGTCCATGAAATTTAATTAGTGCATAGTCATAGCAAATAACTTAGGATAAAATACTCTATCCTTAGTTTATTTCACATTAATAATATTTTCATAGACATAGGTTAATTTATTTTATGCTAATATTTAAAGCATAATATCAAAGTGGCCCCTTCAAATGATAGAAACACATGTTCCTTTTGTCTAAGTAAAATGTTTTAAGAGATTAAATTTGAAATCCTCATGGACATAAAATACAACCTTATGGATGTCAAATGATTTTCATGATAATGTCACATTTATGTTCATGAAGTTATTATTTTTGGTGGACTTAATGTTTATGATCACATGAACGTCAATGACAGCCTCACATACATTAAATAATAGTCGTAAAAAAATCAAATTTAATCTCATCAAGTTCTTGCTTCAAATGTGGGAGTGCCACATGGAATATCCATGGGGATTCTTGGGAATTTTATATTTTCAATTTTGTATTCACTCTATTATATCATTGGTACCAACAAGACATGAGCCATCAATTGCAATCTACATGCTCACACATGATCAATTTAAAGGAATAAATGCTTAGGTTCATCAAGCTTTCCTCACTCCATTGGATCGGGAGGTGTGATTAATCATGTACCATTAGATATTTTAAGATGCATGGTATTTAATTTAGGACTTGGGATGAAATAATACGTAGGATAAAGGATTAAGAATAAGATCTTGTTTATGTTGATAAATATGATGGGGCCTTAGGATTAAGACATTAGGCTCAATAAATAATAAATTGGACCATGCTTAGGAAAATAAAAGGACCTTGTCAACATGAACATTATAATATATTAGAAACAAATGAAAAGGGGGAAATAATGAAAAAGGGACCAAGCATGATTTTAGGCTAGGGTTTGGTCATGTTATAAACACGACTAAACCTTAGCATAAAATAAAGCTTAAGTTGTAATTTGAAATATTCTTGTCAAATAACCCAACAATATATAAATTTAAACCAGGGGTTTAAGCCAAGGTTTTTTAAGTATGATACATTAATAAGTGCTTCATGAAACATGAGAATATAAGATATGAGGACGAATTATTAGCAATATGATGAAAAATTAAAGCAAAACCATAAATTAGGAAGACAACTTTATCAAAGTAGATTATCTTCAAATTCTAATAATATTAAAAACATGCCCTATTTTTACGGTTAAGTTTAAAAGTATCTCAACAATTCCAATTTATAAAATTAGGGGTATGTTAACCTCAATAAATGGCAACTCATAGGTGAAACATAATAATATTATAGAATTTAGAGACTCTGGTTTAAACAAACAACTAGGTTATCCACTCAACATGATCAATGCCATTATCCAAATCATTTTATGTTTGAAACAAACCTTGAAGTTCTAGAATTTGGATCAAAATTTAAAACATAGCCATGCTACTTATGTAATTTGATTCCACTTACTATTTTCCATGATATTTAGGGGACATATTAGAAGTTGCTTATCTTTAATCATTAACACTAACTTGGATCATGTTTTGATATTAATTAAAAACCATGCTTTTAGTTCAAGGAAGGTTTGGAAATTACTTTGATTTCACCCAGGCATCCATATCCCTAATAGAGATTCCTTTGGCTCCACTCATGTCCTTGCTCTACTACCATCTAGGTGTCCATAGCTCCCTAGTGAATATTACTAGAATCACCTATACTTGATAAAAAATTGATTTTGCATTACATTCTTTTTTTTGTATTTTTAGATATTTTATAATTTTAGCAAGGTTAGGAACTAAGGTATCCAAGTTTAAGTATTTGATCAAGTGTTTGTTCCTCATAAAATAACCTAATGATATAACCATTGTCCCAAGTAATGATGTTCATTAAGTGCAAGCATGATTTTGTTTCAATAGATTAAGCTTTCATCATACATGTGCAAAACTTCTTAAAACCAAACTTGGGTTAATATAATGTTCAAGCTGTCATGGAAAAATTGTCCTCTTTCATCAGTCTTTACCAGTTTATTTAAATTACAACATTAGTCTCACATTTTAGAATCATGATTATCACATGTATTAGGTTCATACCCACATTCTTGAACTTTGGAGTTTCAAGTGAACTAAATAATTTTTGAGTTGAAGGTTGTCCAAAAGACTTATTAGAAGCAAAGAACTATGTAATAAAATAAAACACACAATAAAAAGTAACAAATCAAGAAATAAAATGAAATAAATAACTATATACATGCATATATACAAATAAGGGATAATAAGGAAAGAAGTAAAATAAACTAACTAGCCTACCCACACTAAGTCTAATCATCTTCTAGAGTTACTCCATAAAGAAATTATGAGAAACATATAAGTAATGCTTGAGGTGATACCCATTGGTGAGCAGTGTGAACTCTGATCCTTATAAGTCTTTGATTCTAAAGGTGTTATCTCCTAGTGTGTTTATAAACTGATATGGGCCAATCTACAAATATGTGAAATTTCTATGTTTTCCCTTAGGCTCAGATGTTTTATATGAAATGAAAATTAAATACCATTGTTAGAATACCTTGATATTTCATGTTTTGTCAAACCACCTCTTCACCATGGTCTGATGTCTACTAAAATGAGTAAAATCCTTCTCATGTGCATCTTCCATCTGGATGATGTCTAACAATCTTGAATTTGTAAACTCTTGGATTTCTTCCATATACTCTTACATGGATTTATAGGTAGGTAGTTTGAGAGTGATAGGAAAAATACCAATATAAATGGTGATACCTTTAAGTCTTGCTTGATCCTTATCATAACTACCCATAGGGCATACTTAGGAAGTTTGTGCCATGTCTTAGGTTTGTCTGTAGCATAGATCTTAATTACATTCATTAAGTTCTTTTTGGTAGACATAGACACTCTATTTCCTTAAGGATAATGGTTGGATGAAAACATAAAACAAATTCCATTATCACATGCCCATTCTATCATCTCTATGGATATAAATGCAAATCCATTGTCACACACCAAAGAGATTGGAGTTTCAAATATGGTATAAATGTTCTTCAGGAAATTGATCACCTTCTCAATATTACATTATTTGGTGTCTATAGATTCAATCCAACTTATGAAATAATATATAATAGTTAGGATATACTTGTGACCTGATGAATTGGGTTTGATTACCCCTAAAAAGTCGAACCCCCATTATGCAAAAGGTTTATCAACCATGACTAGTTGTAAATGGATTGTTGCATTAGGCTCATTAGTGCTAAAGATATGGTAGAAGTGAAATTATCTAATGTGCTTATGACCATATTTGAAAATATTTTTCCAATAGTAACTAGCTCTAAGTATTTTGTAGGTTATAGTCTTTCTATATGGGTAACCATTGCTGAACTTCTCATGGAAGGCTCTCATGATTTGGGTATCTTCTTATTTTAAAACACATCTTAGGTAGACCCCTTCAATGTTTTTTTAATAAAACCCCATTTTGATCAAATAATAAGATACCTTGATGCTTAGGACCCTCTTTTTCTACCTAGATAGTCCTATAGGGTAATTACCATTAATTAATAAATGAATGATGGAATCATACCACTCACTAGCTTGAAAGCTTTGTTGGTTAACTTGCATAATACTTAGCTCAGGGCTAGTATTTTAAATTACTTGGATGAGATATTGGCACCTTACCAATTTTTTTGTTTTCATTTATATGTCATATTATTGCAAAACTAACATCCATTTACCTCTACATTCTCTAATCTCATTATAGATCAACATACATTTTATGGCAAGGTAAGGTAGAATAACATGCACCTTATTTCTAAGGATATAGTGCCTAAATTTCTTCACTACCTTAACTAATACATGTTCTTATTTATCAATCAATGAATAGTTCAATTCATCATTATTAAATTTAGTACTCATAAAAATTATTGGGAGATAATATCCATCAACCTTATGAGTTCAAATTGCAGCCATAGTATGGTTAGATGCAAAAGAATAGAGATAGAATTGCTTTTAAAAGTTAGTAATTATCAAGACTAGAGCTTGACCAATTGCTTCTTTGATGTCATTGAATGCCTTCCTAGATTCCTCATTCCATGATACCTTGGCATCTATCTTTTGTTTATCATTTAATGTCTTGATAATATTTGCAAAGCAAAAATGAACTTTATTACAAAGTTTATCTTACCAAAAAATGATTTTAACTCTTTTCTACTATTTGGAGGCTCTATCTTAGATATAGTTTCCACTCTTTCAGGATCTTAGGAGATACCATCTTTAGTTATAATGTGGCCTAACAATTTGGCTTTAGTAATAGAAAAGATGCTTTTCTTAGGGTTAACATAGTTTTCATACCTTTTACATCTCTCAAATACTTGATATAAATGCATAAAGTGATCTTACCTATTTTTAGGAAAATGGTTAGATCATCCATGTATATAATGATACACTTACCAATCAGACCTTGGAAGGTATGGTCCATGGCTCTTTTAAAATTATCTCCTATGTCTATTAATCTAGAAGGCATCCTCTTTTAGGCAAAGGTGCTCTATTTAGTTATGAAATCTATCTTCATTATATATTCCTTGTCAACCAACACCTTGTTGTATCCAAAAAATCCATCAAGAAAAGGCATCATGGCTTAACCTAAGATAATTTATATCACCTAGTCAAGAGAAGGAAGAGGATAGTTATCCTTTTAGATTCTTTGTTTAATTTTTTTGAGTCAATGTATAGCCTAATCTCACCATTATTGTTTTTAACTAGCACTAAATTAGTCACCTAGGTAGAATGCCTAATGGAAAACACAATTCTAGCATCTAGAAATCTCTTAACTTCTTTGAAGATCATTGGTTCTAAGATAGGATTCATAAGTCTTTACTTTTTCCTGAAGGGTTTACAACTTTATTTAATGGGTATAGTATGGGTCATAACTCTTGGATATAAGATATTCATATCATTATAAGACCTAGCTATGATATATTTATACTTGGTTAGCATCTCTTTGGATCTCTTGTTCTCAATGTTAGTGAAATTTTCTCCAATGTTAACTAGCTAAGGTTGAACTTTATGGCCAAGATCAACAACATTGTAATCCTTCCCACTTACTTTGGGAATATTAGAAACATGAGCTAGCTTATCTTTATCAAATAACCTCTCTAAGGCAATCATGCCTTTGGGAATTCTATTATCATTTACATGAATGACTTTATCATCAAAATTGCCTTCTCTAATTGCATTTTCATGATTATCATAAATGATCAGAGCCTTAAAGGCTCTTGAAATAGTCATGAAGTTTAATACTTTTTTTTTATCATCACTAATGACCTATAAATGGTTTACATTATCTAGGATGAAAGGATAAGGTATCATCTTAATGTTTAAGTTGGGTGAGTCTTGGTCAAGTATGATGTTGGTTGTAGTAGATGCTAACTCATCAGTAGCTTGGTTATCCTCTCTTAGATTGGAAAGAATTATAAAATCATAAAAATACTTAATTATATCCTAAGTACTAAACTTATACCTCTTAAGGTATGAGATCTTGCATTGATATTTGCTTCTCACCTGGTTGACTACTAGTTTTGAGTCACCATAGACTAGTAGTTCTTTGAGATTATTTTTGATAAAAAATTACAAACCTAAAATGAGGGCCTCATATTTATCAAGGTTATTATTGCATGGAAACTAGAGTCTATAGGAATCATGTTACTTCTTACCAATAGGGTCAGTTACAACAATTCCTACTATAGATCTAACCTTGCACCTATCACCATCAAAATTTAGCTTTTATAGCTTAGGTATGACATGAGTATTCTTAGGATCACATACCTTTGTAGTTTTTAAGGTGAAAACTCCCAAATTAGTGTCAATTATATTTAACCTTTCATTGATATCATTGTACATAGTGATTATATGTTTCATCTTTGACTCTCTTTCAACCCTAATCTAGTTTGGAACTCCTTTCGAAGGTAGCCATAAATGTGAACAATCTATGCACATGTAGCTATTCAGATCTTTGGTCCATTACTTACTTAACAATATCCCATAAACATCAAGAATTTGAACAACATGGATATAAATAAAATACTAAACTCTAGGCTTAGAGTCCAATTGCATATGGACATTTAATAATTCCCCAATCACCTTGACTCTAGATTTGTCTAATTGAATAACAAAACTATCAGACTTAATAAGTGTTAAGCCAAGTTGTTTGAAAATACCTATTGACATGATATTGGTAGATGCACCATAATCTAATAAATAATTATGCAAATTCTTACCATACATCCTCACAATGATTAGGAAAGGATGATATTCTACCTTAGCTTTGTGCATAGCCATATTAGCATTGTCAGTCTTAGGTGGTTTGTCATATTCATTTGATCATGATTCTAATAATAATTCCATTTGTTATATGATCTACATCAATTCATACAATTTTATGTTATATTTTATCCTTTTCATGTCCTCAGCAATACTATACCCAATCTCATCTACAGAAATAGGAACTTCAATTTATGCTTAAAGGTACTCCAATTGGGTGGTTCTGGTTCATTGATTGAAGATGTGTCTAAAGGAGTTTCAAAGTTATTTGGAGGCATTGAGGAAGTCAAGGGCTGAATCTACTCTCTATTCCTCAAATGACAAGTCTTCTTCAAGAATTATTACAAGGTTTATATTTCCTTAGGGATATCATTATGTTTGTTTCCTCTTGAAAACTGAAATTAAATGTCTCCACCATGAAAGTTTGATCAATAGGTATGGACCCTAGATTACCTATACCACTATCCTTATTAGGGACCACTTCAAATGAGTCTAAATATTCTTATAATTATTCAAAATCCTTACAAAACTCAATGTAATCAATCTCACCATGCTTGGCTATACAATGCATCCTATAATAATCAAGCAAAGAAATATCAGTAGGATTAATGTCCATAGTCCTCTTTTTAGAAGATGGTTAATTGTTCTTATTATTGTGGAAAATATCATTTTAAAACCTATTGTTATGCCTATTAAACCTTTGAAATGATAAGTTCCTACCAGAGTTGTTTCTAGTATTACCAACTTGAATTTGCAACTGAAGGAAATCAATGCTTAACTTTTGGACCATTTTCAACATAGACTCATTCTCATTATTTAGAGTTCCAAAGTTATGGAACTGGTTATTTTTAGTACCAGTATATGGTACTAGATATTTTTTATCATTTGTATTTAATCCATTAGTAGTAGGATGACTCAATAATCTTAAATTCTAACTGGGAATAACATAACTCAAAGGCAATTGATTCAAATTTGGGAGTTGAATCAAGGCTAAAACATTATGATTATTGTTAAGGAAGTTGTTTAGAATGGGAAAATGTGGGTTGATATTTGGGATAGAGTAGGCCATTTATCCTTGGGGATGCATTTGATCATTAATTATCACTACTTTAAAATAAGCCCTAGATAATGAAGTTATAACTAGAAGAGATATTTTTAGAAATAAATAAGTCATGGGATCCACTACATCCTTATAGATTTCTAGAGCCAAAATCTCATCAACATTAAAAATTTATATGGTCATGCTATACATTTTTTGAAACCTGGTATTAAATATTCTGATGGGCCCACTTACATCCTTCCTGATAGTGGTGAATTAGTGGTATATGACACATGGACTAATAATTTTTTCAAATTGGTCTATGAAAATATTAGTGAAACCATCCCAATAAGTAATATAATTGTGAATAAAATTGACAAACCATTCATATGCAACATCTTTAAAATTAAAGGGGAATAATTTGCATGCTACATCTTCATGTATGATATTTAGCAACTTTAAAACAACTTTGAAATATTTAATGTGCTCTTCAATAGTTACAATACTAGTTGGACTAAATGTTGGTAAGTAATTTTCAAGGTTATGTGGAATATAATTTACCACACCTAGCACATTGATTGAAGAATCTCCCAACCAAGCCATACCGAGACAAAGGTTGAATATAGGGGCACCTTGAAGCAGTGAGGTTGGAAAATATTTGGAATGTTTACACCACCTTTATCTCACCTGGTTCTTCTATGGACTTCAAGCTCAAGCAAAGGCTATCTTGTCTCTAAATGTGATCTTATTCGAATCCTTGGTAATTCTAGATTGAAGATTAAAGATCATGTTTTAAATACCATGTGTCAAGATAATCTTTATAAAGAACAAGGATTACACCTACATATTAAGCTATGTTTGTAAATATTGTATAAAGAACATTAAAGGACATCAATATTTGACTAAGGTAGCTCAAATATGTGTGCAATTATTCTAATATGGTTTATATTTATAATTCCAAGATCAAATAAACCCAGATCTATGAAAAATATACCAATATTTGATCAAACCAAGTTATTATAACCTCAAATAACACATATTTTCATATCTTAAGCCATCTTTACCAAAATCAGTCATCAAATCTCAAAGGACTATGATCTTTATCTAAAGGAAACACAAATATCTATTAAAGACCACAAATATCAATGATATTTAGACTTTTGACCAAATAATTATGAATAAGTGTAAATATAATACCAATCTTAGTCAAAAACACAAAGATTAAAAATTATTCAACCAATTCAAAAACATGCCTTCTTTCTAGCACCAGTAGGACTTTTTGATGCCTCTAAATGTATCATAGGTGTCTTTAATGTTGAAAGAACATTTCTCATTTTAGAATTCTAGAAATTTAGATCATGAGTAGTAGGTTTTGACAACTTATGTTACCTATGGTGAAATAACAACAAAGAAATGTTTAAATGTTCTATAAAACTAATATTAATTGATGGTTGAGACCCATCATGGACAAAATATTTACAAAGTGTAAGTGTCTATGCTAATACTAGTGAATTATGATCAAAGCTTAAAGTACAGACTAATGTAAGTGGATATTTACAATGAAACCTAAAATAAAGTGATTTGGTTAAAAAATAAGAAAAAGATAAGGGTAAGGTAAAAAGAGAATATGTGATTACTGATCTTAGCCTCAAACATTATGACAAAGTTTCAATTAAACTAAGTACGAATTTAACTAGTATATAGTGTAAAATCACATAAGATCAAATTATACTACACACTAGGCAAATTTCCAAGGATGATATAAAATAGTAAAAGTAATAACTAAATTTATTTTAAAGATTTGCTACTACACTCAAATAACATTTGCACATTCTAATGTAAAGAAAATAAAACAAGTCAAATTCAAGATAATATAACTAATCTAGCATAATCACAAATTAGCAACCCTGTAATCAAAGATGCAACTTAAAATTTATATAAACTATTCAAATTGAAGACTTAAGACTAGCAATTAAGAGAAAAATAATGTAACAATTGACACAAACAAACTTGGACAATATTTTTAGAATTCCTTGATTGTATTAACTTCTCAAAGTATAAAAAAATTGATCAAAAATTTCCCCTTTAAAAAAAGATAGTATTGAATTTTATAGGAGGATAGGTATTATATCGATTATTTAGAAGATACAAATGTACAAGAAGTAACAATAGATGTCCTTTTTCTACAAAGTTCTATAATACATTGGATTTTCCAAACTAAACTGACCTAGAGGAAAATATTTTAACAAAATAGTATATGCCTTTACAAAAGAATATTCCTCTTTCAAAATATTACAATGCTTTTATAAAATGGAATATTAATTAACTAGTGGCACCTCACACATGAGAACTTTCTTACTGTTGCTAGAGGATGTTCATAACTTTTTGGTGTTTTTCATTAAGCAGGTTAAGTCCAAAGCTGATTTCAAGAGACACTCTTGTTCTTTATCAAAAATCTCATTCAATTCCCTATCATTCCTAGTCATAGCTTCTTTTATTTTCTTAGCCTCAACTATCCTTTCTCCTACATTAAGGATCATATCTAGGATCCTACTATTGTCTACCCCAAACTGGCCTTGACTTTTACCTTTTATTTCCCAAGTCACAAAAGTAGCCCTGAGTTTGAATTCATCATCCTTAATGATGTCTATGATATCATGTTATGTAGGGTCTTTGAGCATTATCCCATAAAGTTTTTTAATTGTTTCCATGAGCTCCTCACCATATTTTAGGAGTCTCTATTTCTTGTGACCATGCACTCAAAATTTAGATCTTTTCAACATCAATTCCAATAATTTCATTCAAATGTCCTAAACTTATTGTTTATAATCTAGGAATTTTCCTTTCAACTTAGATGCCGATCAACCCTATTATTTAATCCTTTGAAGCTTGCCATTGGGCTATTATACCCTGGGCCATTGCGTTCTATTGTCCTAATCCATTCTACCTTAGCTTCATTATTTTCAATGCATCAAACATATCAAAGAAGGATTCCCCAAGTATCTTGATAATTGGATTAGTCAGTGATAAGATAACCTATGTCTTCAAACCCACATTTTCCTTCTCTAAACTAGTTATTCTTTTCTTCATATCTCTAATGCCTGCTCTAACTGGAGCTAAATGAGCCTCAACTAGGGTTTCAACATATTCTTCATGGATGGGTAATTCACCAGACTATTATCCACCAACTGGCGTTAAGCCTCTAAATGACTCCACCTTTTGGAATGCAAACTCTTTAGTACCCACCATGGCCTTTCTAGTTATCACTCTTTCTAATCTAACTATCTCTAGATTGAATTTCATAATCGTAGTTGGTTTAGTGTACTTTAGATATTCAAGAGCCTCCATATGGGTACTATTTGATGCTCCTAGAGAATTTATTTGCTTTCTATTTGAGCCTACAATGGACACTATAAATCTTTCTTCCTCCTCCATCAAATCTCATATCCATGGCTTGATATCATCATGTACATCAATGCTAATAGTTTTGGTCAGGGCCCATGAGTGGTGTTAGGTGGGGATTTTTTGCATTTTTCCATAGATGAACCAATCAAGGATGATTAGTATATGGATGGGGTATTTATCACTAAATAATATCACCTCACTCATGGGGTGAGTGAAAGTCAGATTTGGCTTCTTTGATCCAATTGGCACCATTGCCAATATTTCCTTTCTCATCTTCAATGGTGCCAATGGGACTACGTCTAAGGAAACTTCTTTCCATTTTTATTTCTTAACATCCTCTATTTAGGCTTGTGATTCTTCAACATGCTCCCATTCTTCATTAGATCCATATGCCTTAGAAAGAACCTTTACGTTGTCCTCCACTATCTCATTAGGATCTAGGGAAATCATGTCTAGGTATTCAACTAGAGATGTTGGTCTTTGGCAAGGGACTGAAGATGATGGGCCCTCACTAGGTCTCTCTTCCAACTTTTCCTTACCAATACCTTTTTTAATCTATGCTTGGGAATGTTATACTTATACTTATGGTTGCTCTTGATTTAAGGCCTAAGTATCAAATGGTATTATAGAGGTCCTATTTCCCATATGTCATTTGGTGGTTTCTCATCGCTGGTCAATCTATGCTCAAGTATAATGTTATATCCCTTAAGCCTAACTAATATTTCTTTAAAACTATTTTCTTTGATATATATGGTTTCATGGACACTGAGTTGGTACACATATATTGGCTTGGGTAATTGCCTATATTTTAAGTGTGTGGAGACCATGCCATTGGGGTCCCACATCTTTAGCTCATCAAGTTGTAATTTGAAATATTCCCTATGCTTGGCCATAGTATTCACTTGATCCTAATTATTTAACATAGTTATACTAATGGTCAAAGGAAATGGATGGATGAGGCCTTTCCTCTTGTCTTTTCACACTCTATCTACACCATTAAGAATTTGGTATGCAATTTGTTGCTCTACCAACTTGATGGGAACATAGATAGACAACCTGTAAGGTTAGATAAAAATACCTTCAATTATGATCAGTGTACAATCTAGATACAACTATATGTCTCTCATTATCTCCATATATTTATTAATTAGAGGGCTTATCTTGGGCATATGGATCCCTATGATGGCTTTTACCAAGGCTAGACACACATAGTTATAAATTAATTAGATGTTATGCCTATATTTGAATATGTGTAGCTTTCAATAAGGGTGGAAGACTATAAATCTACCTTCAGGTGAAAAATTTTTTATATAAAGGATTTGGGTAGAGGCTAGCAAGGCATCTAAAAAATAAGACATCATGAAGAATTAGGTATTAGTCTTCTTCCTAATGGCTGTGAATTATCTTTCTAGATATATGCTAATCCCCTCTCGAATTGGAGGAGTGATATCTTTCTCTACCTTGGAGTAAATGTAAGACACCCAAATATTATTGACATAAGATGTTGAAGGAAATCCATATATTCTATTTAGTAGGGTGATAATTACCCTAACCCCTTCTCCAAATTGGGAAACTAGGATATTTCCATTAATGTCTTAGATCACATGGCTCACTTGGAATAACCATAGCCTAAGGATGGTGTCTAGATCATTCTTGTTATTCTTTTCCTTAATACTAGGAAAATCCACTTTAGGTTTTTAAAGCATGTGATAAATTTTAAAGGCTAATGGGGAAATGAATGAAACTCTTCTAAAGCTCCTTTTATGAATAATACAACCCCAATCAATCCTATAATTTTTGAAAATGGGAGAAAAGATGTTGATAAAATATATTACCTCTAATTTGGTGGTAGCATGATGGAGTCTGGCCATTTGGACTATAACTAGGTCCTAACACCTTTTGATTATAGTGGTAATCCTTTACTCTTACTTAGTGATGGCTTGTATCTCTTTAATAATCTAAAAGAGCTCAAACTAGTTCTTATTTCCCATGTTCAATAGAGCAGTGTCTAGGTCTATGTCTTTGAAGACCCTCCCTTCATTGTCTATAGACAAATATAATTCTATCTCATCCCTTTATTATTTCCTCTAAGGTGACATGGCTTATAAACTTTGAAAATTGCTTACTGCTATGTTCTAAATGGTCTCTAGGTCAATTCTTTTGTGCTCAAATTGCAATTCGACTCTATTTTAGCTTAACTATGATCAATCTAATCTCAAATTAGGGATTTTATGCAAGTTTTGGGCTCCCCTAAAGCTTTAATGTTGATGGATAACATGGAATTTAGCTTATATATGTCTTAAATTTGATTTTAACTTTTGCCTTTATACATTTACATTTTAGAGCACATAAGATCATAAATTTTGATGGTTTGTGATTTCATGGTTACTTATTTGACATCCATTTATCAATTTTCATAGAATTATCATAAATGCATTCAAATCACTAGTTATTGGTATTTAAAAATTTCCATTTGCTTCATGCAGTTTGATCAAGATCCAAGGATCAACACAATCCATTGATCGTAATCTGAGACCTCACTTGTCATTTTCCACCTTTACATCAAGCCCTATGGTTGTGCCACTTGGTGGATTTGTAAGATTTCTAAGTTTTGGCACCTATATCAGTCACATATTGAATGCATATTTTCCATATGTCAAGCTTGTAGGCTCTTAGAGCTCTATTAAAAAGTCATCAGTGATTTCATGTTATTGTATCATCTAGGCCTGATGAAGCATGAGCCATTGATCCTACAAGGTACATGAATTTTAATCAGTGCATAGTCATAGCAAAGAAATTAGGATGAAATAATTTGTGGTAATTTTATTTCATGTTAATAATCATGCCATAGACTTAGGTTAAAGTATTTAATGCTAAGTTTCAAAGCATAATATCAAATCAGCCCCTTTGAATGATAAAAACACATGTTCCTTTTGTATAATTAAAGTGTTTAAATATCTTTAATTTGATGTCTTTTTGGATTTCAAATAATTTTCACAAGAACAATAAATTTAGGCTCATAAAGTTCTTAGTTTTTGTGAGCTTAAAGTTAGTCACATGGACATCAATGATGGCCTCACAGACATCAAATGATGGTCTCATGAACATCAAATTTTATCTTGTCAAGTTTCTACATTGAATGTGGGAGCACCACATGGTGGTTCGGTGGTGCTTCCTAGGCCTTTTAACTTTTCAATGTTGTCTTCACTTCATTTTATCATTTCTCCCAACAAGGTGTGATCCTTTGATCATGATCTAGATGCTTTCACATGATAGGTCTAAAGGACTAAATGCTTAGGTTCATTAGGATTTATTCACTTCATTAGATCAAGAGGCAAAATGAAACATGGACCATCAGATCCTACAAGATGCATAGTGTGAAGTCAGGATGCATGATGAAATAAGACTTAAGCTAAATCATTAAGACTAAGGTCTTGTTTGTGTTGATAAATATGATGGGACCCTAGGATTAAGACTTTAGGCTAAATAGATAATAAAGGGGATCATGATTAGTAAAATAAAAGGAACCTATCAACACACACATTAGACTCAATCAAAAATAAATGAAAAAGGGGGGAAATAATTAAAAAGGGACCAATAATAATTTTAGGATAGGGTTTGGTCATGTTTCAAAACATGACTAAGCCTTACCATTAAAATCATCTTATGCATAATTTAAAATATTCCCACTAAATGATCCCACCAATATTTGAATTTGAACCAAGGGTTTAAGCCAAGGCTTTTTAAACATGATCCATCAATAAGGGCTTCATGAAACTTGCAACTATAAGATATGAAGACCAGTTATTAGAAATATTAGGCAAGCTCAAATCAAAACCATAAATTAGTAAGCCAACTTTATCAAAGTGGATGATCTTCAAATTTTAATAATATTCAAAACATGCCATGTTTTTATGGTTAAGGTTCAAAGTATCTCAAGGGTCTTAATTTCAAAAAATGGGGGTATGTTGACCTTAGCACATACTATGGTTTTATTTCATGTTAAATAAACATGACTTAAGACCTTAGGCTAAGAACATTTAATCTAAGATTTGAGCATAAAAATAGGGACCTAATGAAATAAAAGAGACATAACATAGAGTTTTTAAGCTAAGTCTATAGCATGGATAATTATTCCCATGCAAGTTTGAATTTAATTCAAAAAGGGAATTAGGTTGAAACATTAGACATGGCTTAAAAATAGATCCAATTAATCTTGAACCAATGGCTAATAAAGATCAATTTAACATTGAAGCATGAAATCATTAAACATGCTTATTCCCGAATGATATTACATTGATATTCAAACACAAGAAATAAGTTTTAGAAACATTGGAATGGGTGAAGCCATGATCATCCTAAAAACATGTCCATTAATCCAAGTGAAATTGGTTGCTATAAACAATAGGAAATATTAAAGTTAGGGCAATGGAATAATAAGAACTTAATCTAAAGTCCTAGATTAATTTTTGCATTCACACTAATAAATAAGGTCTTCAATCTAAAGTCTTAGGCTAAGTTTAAAAACATATTAAACTGATCATGGCACAAAAGAGTTTGATGAAATCAATGTCTCAGAGAAATTATCTTAGGAGAATTGTTTTAGGATTTTTATGTTGGACAAAATGTCTGATGACAAACGTATGAAGGGTCATTTTAGAAAATCACAATAGGTATGTGCCTATTGGCCTCTATTTCATAAAAATTGCATTACCAAGATTATTGTAGGGAATTGTTTTAGGATTCTTACATTAGAAAAAATATCTAAAAACAAAAATTTGAATGGTCATTTTAAGGAATATTGAATGGTATGTCTAGAATATAAAGTGACTTTAACAAAAATCTTGAAGGGTACTTTCAAAATTCCCAAAGGGAACTTTTAAAAATCCTAAAGGGTAATCTTGGATGGAAAGTGGCCATTTTAAAAAGGTTGAAATGAAATTTTTTAGGGCAAGTGTCCTTGAAAATACTTCCAAAGGGTAAGTTGAAAAAATATTGAAGGGTATGCTTTGGAAAAATTACTATGGGGAAAATGTTGTGGAAAGATAAGTCCAAAAAATAAATTCCAAAATCATAAGTCCCAAAAGTTAGAAACATAAAAAAAGGACCTTGCATTTATATTAGACTTCAAGAATAATAAAAGGGAAAAGGGGTTTTGATATATAAAAGGGACCAAGCATGGTTTTTAGACTAAGTTTTGGTTGTGTTGAAAAACATGACCAAGACTTAGGATAAAAATAAACCAATCCCATAATGTTATTTAAAATGTTCCTATGTAAAAAGTTCTCACCAGATTCAAATCAAGTACTTAGATTAAACCTAGACTAAGGGTTTAGAAATTGACTTGATTTATAATAAACAAAATTCTAGTAAAGAATCAATATAACATTAAAATCATGTAACTCAATCATTTTTCATTCCAATTAGACCTTATTGGAATTTCAACTACAAAACAGAAAGATCCAAAGTTAGCAATCATAGACAAGGGAAAACTAGAATTATCCATCCCGGATGTGGATGATATTAATATAATAAATAGTGTAAACATGATAATGATACTCTGATCAAGTGAAATTTCTATTTGAATGTATAAATTTTCATAATTTGACACAAGGGTCCCCATTTTTCATAAATGGGGTATGTTGACCTCAACATGCCTAATCTACTTATTATACTAATAAAATTATATCATGATCATCAAAACACTATGTTAAATTTCTTGATGTCTCTAGTCATATTTAGATGGATCCAAAAACTTTAATCCATCCACTTGATCTATACTTATATACATGCCTAAAAATAGTCATTTCTAAATTTTAAATCATAATTATGGGTGAACCTATGCATTCAACATGTCGGTGATATGATAAGTTACCCAAAGATTCATGCATTTATATATAATATATATAAGCCTATTTATAATATATAAATCATCTAAAAATAGTCCATCTATCACTTTAACATTGATAAGTAATTCCATAAATCTTAAAAATTGTAAATAAGACACAAGTTGTAGGCTAGTCTAAAGAACATAAGCCAAGTCCATTTTTCCATTTTCAAGTGTAGAAAGCTAGATCACATGTTGAATACATACTAAAATAACACTATTAAACATATTCATATGATTGAGATAAATACATATATTTTGATCCATTTTCATATAATTGGAAAGGTAGAAATCCCTCATCCACTCATTAGGTAGTGGTCAGGTTAAGATCAACCCATCTTTATTCCCCATTTGTAGTCCTAAACCTAGTGTCAAATATGGAGATAGGGTTTCAAATTGAAGTAGATAGATTTTTATACTTTCACACAAAAAAATATTTTAATATCAAACTATATTGAGTTTTACAAGTAGGCATAATCATTTATACCAAAACAATAAGGCACATGTTATATAAATGTGTATATTAGAGTTTATATTCCTTCATTTGGCATATGCATCTAACTTTTACTAATTCATCTAGGTAGGTATAGATAATAAATTTATATATATGAGTGATTAAAATCCATTTACCATCATCTTTGTCACCTACACATTCTTATACCATAATATTAATAACAAGATAAGTGCCTAGTCCTCTTAATACTTTCCATAAATAGTAAGTGTAATTGAACATTTGTTTGTACTCTTCATGTTTTTTTAATTTTGACATATATTAGACAATTTGAATAATCAAGAGTTTTAGATTGAGGTAAAAATGGGTTTTGAAGGGGCCCCGAAACCCTATAATAAAGAGCGAAAGAAAGAACGTCTAAGACCACAGGCAAAGCCTAAAAAACACTACAAGGAAGTAGCAAAAATAGGTTTTAAATGGACCTAGAACCACCAAAGAAACAACCGGTCAAAACCCAGAAAATAGAGATCTAGTAATACATCAGTCAAAAGATAACAAAAAGAAAACAAAGATCAGTACCAATTTCTAAACCAACAAGAAGGACTAGATTATTCATCCAGTTCCAGTATCAAGTTCATGGCTTCTTTTCCTTTCAAAACAGTTTCCTGAGTGGTAGCCTCCAGCAAATCTCCTTTTTGTGTATCTTTCTTTCTAGAGCTTTGCCTCATCCTTTTGCTGGGACCCTCTAGTGCTTTGGTCTCCTCATTGGCTCGTTTACCTATATTGATAGTAGCAACATAAATGTTGGATGTTACTTCCTCCATTTTCATTCTGTTGTCCTTTATTAGTTCCCCAAGGTTGTTTTCATAGGCTTTGAGTTTGATTGGGATCTCGCTTAACTGATTATCCATATTGTTTATTTTGTTCCAAGTAGCTTTCAGGGAATCTAAAAAGGTTTCTGCTTTTCTCTTGAGATCCAGGATCTCCCTACACATCCAGGAATCAAATTGGGAAGAAGCCTCTTCTTTATAATTAACCCAGGTCATAGGTGTGTGTGTTTCATCATTCTGATTCTTCCCTCTCCAATCCTCAAACTTTTTATTGGGGCTATTCCTGGCTTCTTCAAATATATCTTCGCGACTCTTTAGTTCCCACTCTTTGATTCCAATTTGAATTTCCATATCCATATTTTGAATATCTTCCTGGTCAGAATTTTCCTTTTCATTCTTAGAAGTTGGGTCCTCAACAGGATCTTCCTGGACAAATTCATCCTCTGACACTTTCTGGTTTTCCTCCGTGTCTACAGTTCTGTTAGCAAAATATTCCTCTGTATTGATGTTATCTTTTTCAATTTCTTTAGAAAATTCTTCATCATCACTACAGTTAGTTTCCCAACTTTCAGTTCCTTCTTCTTCCTCCGGTTTTTCCTCCTCAGGTTCTTCAATTCTCTCCCGTCCCCTTTCTTCTTCTACATTCTACTTTTTAGGACTAGGGGACTTGATTTTGCCTCTCCTGATTACACTTTCATTCTTTTTATTTCTTGACACCTTATTTTTCCCTTGTTTGGGGTACTTAACCAGAGCCCTATTCTTGCAGTAGCCTTCAATAAGCAGAATAAGGCCTTCATGGAGGATAGGGCGCATTTCCTTTTTCCTATGAGCATATAAACTTTGGACCAGGGAATAGCGAAGATAAAAGGGAAAAGACAAGCTAACCTTATGCCTGAAATGGTTGAGGAAGGAAAAATGGAACTTGTGCACATGTTTGCTTCTTCCATCCAAGATGAATTACTCCCTTATATAGCTTAAGACATCCCTCCATATCCCTTTAATCTGGTCCAGCTCATAGAAATCCCCATTTTTGACCAGCTTCTGCTCTTCCTCATCTGTTTTGGGGAACTTACAAAAGGCCTCATTCAAAATGCTTGTCTGCATGGAAAATTTGAGTCCATCCCTTGGCAACCCTGTAACCTCAGCTATAAAATCCTCTGTTAAGTTTACTATGATACCATGCAAGGTGACCCTTTCATCAGACCAATTTTTGAAAAAGGCCGTCGTGATATGCGGTTTTGAACCATGGAGTCTTTCCATGTAGCTCGCAACTTTTCCTTTCTGCAGAATTCTCCAAACTTCATGTTTCTCTCTCCATTCTTCACAGCTCTTGGGTTCCTGTTTACGAGGCTCTCCCTTCCTTTCACGTGCCATACTCATTTTCTGTGAATCCCAATTGCTGTGGACTTTGCCCTGAAACCTCCTGCTGTCAAGTTGATTGGGAATTCGACTTTGTTTATGCTTTTTCAGGATCTATTTCTCCCTCTTGAGGGCCTTACTCTTTAATAATTGAAATCCTTTCCCCATGATGCCACTCCTCCTACTCATTATATTTTTATTACACTCCAATCTTACCTTCTTTCGCATGGGTGGCATCATGAAGAATGAGCGCCCTTAAATCCACGTTCCTTTCTAAAGTTTCATACCACCTCACTATTTGACCTTCCCAGATAGCACAATTACCAAGCCAATTTGCAATGCCATTGGCTTCACAAAAGGTGTGGGTGATTTTAATATCTTCAAATTTTTTCAAAAGTGTTTTCATCTCCTTTACCTTAAACTCTATAGTCCAAGACACAGTATTCTTATTATTAAGAATATTTATAACATTCAAAGAGTCCCCTTCAAGCCATAATTTAGGATATCCTGAATCCATAGCTAATTTAAGGGTCTGGAGTTACATCTTGTTTGTATAATTAATTATAAATAAGGAAAAACACAACCAAAATTCCCATGTTTTAGAACATATCCACTATAGTGAATATAAATTCATTATCGTGCTTCATAATAGGTAACCTAGTAATGAAATATATTATTTTATAGATTAACATTACATTGGTGAAAATGTAAAAGGTATTTAAAATACCAACATCATATTTTTGGTCTTGGAAATTCAATAAGAATTTAAATACTTCATATGATACTCAATGTATTTTCACACGTAAATCCAATTGAAGTGATGTTGTATGATTATTAATGACTTTATCATTACAATCTAATGTTTTCTTGGTGTATAGCCTTCTATATGAGTATTTGGTGATTTTATCTATTAGGGACACATATATTCCAAAGATTTTATATAAAATATTCAAACATTATTAATTTACAAACATCTTCACCATGCTCAAGGGTGATTTATGATTCCTTGAAGGTGAGGTCTATTTAGTAGAGAGATACCTAGCCAAAGAAGTTACGGTCACATATTTAAAACACTATGTTGATATTTTATACTGTTTATTATCTAAGAACATATATTCCATTTTTCTAGTTTCCATTCCTATTATTGATCACTGCATGAAAATGATAAAAGTAACTTATCAACTTATGTGGTGAAAATTATCCAACCCACTCTATGTATGTAGAAACTAAAGTGGTTTAAGATTATAATGGATGGTTTTCTCCTTACCCAAGATTTAATCTCACTATTTATTAATTTAATGTATGATGGAATACACAATTTTTTCATAGGTGGAGTACCACTAAACCCTATCAATAAATGTATCTGGCTAATAGGTGACAAAATGTCTAATTTTTGATGATTACTATCTATAGTACATAGTCTGATGTATCAATCTAAATATGAAAGGTGTCAAAAACTATAGAAATTTTTAGAACACATGTTACATATAAGCATTTTGTCAAGCTAAAAAGGTACATTATTTCAAAAATGTAGAGTGGAATGCTATTTTGGTGCAAAAAATCAAACTAAGAAGCCATGATATGTGATAAAATCCAATAAAAAACTTGCACATAAGTTTAAAATTCTTAAGAATATCCTTAATTTTAATAATTTAACAATCTTGGATTAACTTAATCTTATATATAACTACATGGTTGTTTACATGATCAGTGATGTATCATGGGTATTGAATGTTTACAATGTCAAATTTATCCTTGTCTATGTTGGATTGAAACTTATGTTTACATAATATTTACAAGACAAAATGTTCTATGCATGATCCAACTAATTATTTCTTAAAATTAAAATTCCATCCAAGTATATAATGATGAAGGAGTTGTTTAATGTATTTATTAATTTATCCATTAGGTGAATTAATGTTACTAACACATTGATCAAACTTAAATCCATAAGCAATCACTCATAAAATCCTTTCAATATTTTACATGTTGTCTTCCAAATCTCTCTAGAGAGAATTTGCTTAATGATAACTTGAATTTAAGTCAATTTCAACTATAAATTCAATTAAATAAAATTACACAAATTCAATCCATGGCTTGATGCATGAAAGATTCACCAAACACTTATTGTTACTTGCAAATGTGCATCTTAAAATATAATGTGGCAATAAAGGTGCAATATAGTATAAACTAGTGTGCACATTACATGGGTTGCAATAAACACACATCTAATAAATAAACACAATAGATAAGGAAATAAAATGAAGGATAATTTGACATGTGAAAATCATATGTATAAGGAATCTGGGATGGAAAATGAATATGCCATTACATGGATAGGTGGACATATCTTAAAAAGAATATTTTAATAAGCATATATAGTTTGCATGATAGTTGTAAAGTGTGATAACATGGAAAAAATGGGAAGGATATAAGGGTTATAGGAAATATTATAATTGGATACGTTATCCACTCATTTAAGAAAGATAATAAAGTCACACATTTAAAATTAAATTAGATTTGTTATGTGATATATGCTTAGGAAATTATAAGTTAGATATATTATGAGAAGCATTTAGTTACAGTTTGAAGGATTGTGAGTAACCATCAAGGTTAATATGTAAATATCAGTACTTCATGGTGATAGTTTTATATTATGTGACATATGATTTTTAATATATGTACATTGATATAAATATAACTGTGAATTATGTGAATGTGCTGAGTCTTTTGATAATTTTTGGTGTTCTAAGATTATATACATTATTGTGTCTTTATGTTGTGTTCTAATAATGGGGTTATTGGTGTTATCTTATTTTTTCTTGTGTGATCACTTAATTTTTAAATATTAAGTGACATATTTTAACATTAAGTGCTATTTTTTCTATTTTTTGCATATTGGCTAGGTTTCATAGGGCTAACGGAGGTCAATAAAAGTACACAATTTTGGTTATATATTTGAGACCCTATTTTACTATAGGATATAAATCATGGTTTTTTATGGTAGAACAAAAATATATAATACATGGAAACCTAGTTTGAAGAAATTCAATTAGGATTTGTGAAGGATGTGATCAAAAGTAAGGGTTTGTAGATAAAAATATGGGTATATGAAACTATATATAATGAAATATATATCATATTTAATTATATGAGTTGTCAAAGCACATATATGTGTGGTTAATAGTGTATTTGGTAGGGAAATTTAATTTTTTTTGGACAATCTAAGGTTGGATTGAATATTTAATGAATAAATATAAATAATTGGATGAATATTGGATAAGCTTTTTTGGACATATTTTAGTGAGGTAAATTCAATAGATAATTTTAATAATTCTCAATTTTTATTTACTTATGTCCTAAGGAGGTAAAATTATAATTTATGTGAGATCCTATAGGCTTTTCTATTTCATAAATCCTACTATACATTAATATTATCTTTTACGATTATGGAATTTAATGCATAAGGATGAGTGGATAAATATTCTTACACTTGGGAATAATCATATTTTGAAGATAATTCGAGTTGAAATTATTCAAAGTGTTTTGATACAATAACTTCTAGTGAAATGTTATCTCATAATGAAATGGAATAAATAATTCACAAGTATAATGAAAGTATGGAAATATAATTTATGTTAAGTATACCCTAAAAAAATGAAGGTATAATCAAGGAGATGTCATTGATACCCATAAGAAGTATGGAATCTATGTGATTGGATAATGTAAAGGTGAAATACAATAATTTAATTTTGGTGATGTATGTAGAAAGGAGTTCATATTGGAGTAACATCAATGGTAAGAAGGTTGATGGATCTCATGGGAAGATTTGGATAAGGTTTTGGGATGCATATTTTGTGAAGGAAATTTAAATTTAACTATATGGACACCTATACCCACATATTTTTAGATTTAGAGGAATGAATTGATAAAAGAGTGTTCAAATTGAAAATTTATGACTTCAAAGACAGACAAGATACAATGTTGGAATATATTTTATTTAAAACCCCAGTGGAGAAAAGGAATGTGATAGTAGGAAATTAAGCTACTATATTAAGTGTAAGTATAAATGTTGAAACACCAATAAGAGGATTTGTAGCTATTAGTGTTTCATCATAAAAAATATGGAACTGATTCAAAATGTCCATTGTAATGGGTGAGTATTCAAGTAATAAACCTCATGGTTATGATTTAGGTAATCATTGTAAAATGGATCATTGGGTTGATTGTAGCTATAGGAAGATAAAAAACTTGTGGACCAAGAAGAGGTTTTGAAGCAGGAGTAACATATAAAAAATAATAACATGTAGTCACTAATCTTAAAATCATTATTATGTGTTCATAATGTTACTAGAGTCTAGATAAATTGAGGATGCTTAAAATGTTTGAGATAAAAAATAAAGGAAATATAGTTTCTAATGACACTATTGTTCTCATGATGATGAAACTAATATATTACCATTATTGTTTTTTTGATATGATAAATGATCAAAAGTTTACATGTTTTTATAAAAAAATTCTAGACCAAGTATTTTTTGTATTACATGGATTAATTTTTACATTCATATATTAGACACCAAAGTTTTAGGCTTGGCTACATGATAAAACTTTGGAAAACATAATGTAAGAAGGAAAATGAGAGATACTAAAACCAAGTTACTTGACTATTAATGTTTTTCATGATTAAATGTTAGTGTGTGTTCAATTGACCTCTTGATGCCAAATTAGTGTGGTTTAAATACAATAATTCTTTAGTTTTGTGACACTATTTACTTTTTCCTAAATAAAAAAAAATCTAAGGTTTTATATTATCTTATGCCTCTAACAAATCATGATGAGTCATTGATATTAATCTCTTGATTACTAACATTTTTGTACATATTATGTCCATATTATCATATCTTAACATCATCATTAGTGATGTATAATACATGTAAATGAGTTCATTAATTTTTTTATTATAATTTTTCTAGTGAAAAACATATCAATATTCATGGCTTGGGTTATAAGATAAATATTGTAAGTATACCCTAAACAAGGACATGCATATTTTGAAACATAAATTCACATAACATAAAGTTATCACACTATACATAAAATAAAATTGGCATATGTATTTAGGGGTATATACTTTATTAATCAGGGTTTAATAAGTTAAAATAAAATATTGAGTATTATAAAGGGATGGGTATCGCTACCTGATCCAAACACTCTGATGTGAGGTATTTATGAAAGATTTAAACTTAAGCTAAGGAAGTTAGAGTTTAATGTCAATAGTGAATCATCATTTTAAGTATTGGACCAAAAGGTCATGGTTGACATAAAAGTGAACACAAAGAGGATAATTCTATGTTTATTTTATATTGCATAGCCAAGTAATTTATTTTTAAAAAGGATACCATTATTCCATTGATTTATGTAAATAATGAAAACTATTCAAATGATAGTTGAGAAATTCATGTAAGTAATGCATGATCTACCTTGATTTTAATTAATTATAAATTCTAAATATGACTATAAGTCTCTTCCTTATCTCATAAACCTTATATTTGAAGATAAAAATAAGAGGAAGGATTGGGAGAACACACATAAATGCGGGTGAAATTCAAGGAAGATGAAAGAGTGAATATGGTGAAGAAATACAAAGCATGACATATTTGAGTAGTTAACATCACAAATAATTAATTTCATTAATTTATTAATAAAATTATGTTTTCTTTTTGAAATTAATAATAATATTCATTTACGCGATGACATAGGTTGCTTTTTGAATTTGATAAGAGTTATAACTATGTGTTTGTATTTGTTATTACATAATGATGTTTTGGGTATGAATCAAAGTAGTGGTTATATGTGAACATAAACTAAATTTAATAATTTAAAAGGGACATCAAACTATTATTTTCACTTGTGAGGTTAAATGCACATATACCCTCTAAAGTATTTATTCAGATGGATTAGTCTATACCATGTAAAATTAAACTCAAACCTAAATGGTATAATATGCAAGAACATTAATCAAAGACATGGTAACTATGGAAAAACTTAGTTAACAATCCAAGGTGTTAACAAAAATTAAATCCTAGATTATATATAATAATAAAGAGAGTAATATTCAATAATAGTCAATAGGGGAGAGATGGGTGAACTAAGCAATAATATGAGTGGGGGTAAAATTCAAATTTGGGAGATGAGAATGGAAATGAAGATGATGAAGATGATGATAAACACTCATGAAAGGGTTTAGTTCTCTATCATAATCTAGGTATTTATAATAGGAAATGAATTTGGTCAAGTATGCAAAGACTATCAGTGGTTTGGGAGGCCCACACTACTGTTGGATTTGGATTTTTTTTACCCTTGTAATTATACCTATGTTTTATCTCATTTTAGACTAGATATAAGACCATGGCTTCATTGGTGGGGCCCCTTTTTAAGGCATCTATGGCCATTGGTTTTGAGTTTTTGTTAGACATATAATTTGACTACTTGCTTATCTATAAATATTCATTTGATATTATTTTCTCCTTCTAACATATTAGTGGTATTTTCTTATCTCTCAACACCTAAGGGATTTTAGAGTTGAGTTTATAATTTTTTTTGGTGGTATCATCATGGGATTTGACTTGGAAAGACTCTGTAACTTTTCTCCAACTATGTTAGATTATGAATTATCTTCCATAAGTGCATTATACATCTATGGTTTTACTAAATATTAGGTCTTGAAGCCTGCTATACCAGGCTAGATTTTGTTCTTTCTATGATAATAAATTTTCTCTCTCAGTTGGTCTTGTTGGCCAATTTTGGCCTACATACAAATATTATACCTAAATGGATGAGTTGAATAATTTTTTGGATGAAATGAGTGATCCATAGATCACATATTGTTTACAAAGATTTTGAAAAAATTTAAACAAGATTAAAGTGCAATTTGTTAATCCTTAGGAAGTAGGCTTTAAAATAGGTCTAAGATTGTAAAATTAGAAGAAAAATAAGTTATAATGGTATTTCAATCATTTAGGGGCATGAATTAGGTTTCAAAAAGTCTTATAAGTTCATTAGAGCCTTCTAAAGAGATAATAGTTTCTTGCACAATTATAAAAGAACCAAACCATCACAATCACATCATGTAGAGATGAGTAGATCAGTATAGTTGTACATTTGATAGATTTAATTGAAAATTCAACCAATATCAAAGAGTTACATGAATACAATGTTTTTCATGCCTTGAATATTCTCTATAAATTACATTTCTTGATGATTTTTTAATCTCAAGATCTAAGTCTTGAAAATTAAACAAATAGAATGAAATGTGCATGGATATGTCAAGTTAAAGCTACAATAATTAACCATTTGGATTTTAAAATCCTTAAAAATTAATAATTTCATGTAGATGTAAAATTTAGGCCTCATAAAATAGTTTTTTGAATTCAAATGTTCCAAGATCAATGGCTAGCATTTGATTAGGTCAAAGATCCAATTGTGAGCAGTAATCTAATAGTGTTAATGGGTCCCAAAGATTTAATGGAGTGCATTTGATTAGGAACCTAAGATAAATGGTGATCATCAATTCAAAATGTTAGTGTATCCTAAGATAAACATGTAGTTGATAAGTGGAAAGATCTATGGTGCCTATAAGCAGATCTAATGATGTAATATAATTGACAAAGATAGTGGGTCTATGTTGATCAATGATATGTGATCTATTGTATAAAGTAGATCTAATGGTGATAAATGGGTCAAAATTTCAACAAATCTTGAATAAAAATGCATGGGTGACAATTTTCTAAACCATGTTAAATTTTAAGAATATCTATGGCTCACATCCATTCATACATAAGAGAATCAATGATGTCCATATAAGCTAAGAAAGCATATCTAATAGTGCATAATTAAGATGATTGATAGTCAATATTAAAATTTAAAAGCTAAGGGACTTAAATGGAGAGAAAATGTGATTTAAGGTTGAACTAGGGTAAATACTTCAAAGGATGCCATTGAAGCTCAGTCAATACTTTTATTGGAAGATATAGAGCATGTAAACTTGGTTTTCTTGTGTTTTCAATGTTGTTTAAAATAATTCATTGGATTCTATACGTTCCAAAGGAAGAATAGGTACGTTTAGACCTAATATGATTCAATAAAGAAGATATGTAGTTTTTAAGCTATTCATTGACATATTGACTATAGGAAAACTAATCAATTGGATTGGTTTTCAATCTATAGTAAAGACCTATGTTAATATTTTTAAGTAGGGGTAGATATGTGATTATGGAGAAATATCTAATCTATCAACATAATCATATCTCTGATGTGCAATTACTTTCAACTAATAAAATCAAACTTAATCATGGCTCTATCAAGTTTATGGATATAAGGACTTTACCCTCATAATGAAGAAAGTGGAAGATAACGCAAAGTCCTAAAATAGAGAATTGGCACTACTTTGATCAAAAGATAATGGAGCATTCATAAAAGGTTGAATTTTAATTATTTATCTAGGATGGCATGATCATTATCTCCTTACCCTTTCTCTATATCTTTCATTTTTAGACACATTGTAACTCTCTCTAGGTTTTTATAATAAGATCTCTCTCACTTTTGCTAAGAAATTCTCTCATTTCTATAAGAGTTGAGACTCTCACAAGATAAGGTCAAACCCTATCAAAATTTGTATGAAAGACATCTTGAAGCATAAAGACTTTCTTTATCTATCTCTCCCCTCTCAATTGTGTGTAGCAAAGCTTGTACATGATGTTATTGTGAAGGAGAATCTCCCATGACCATTGTCCTTTCTTTCTCATTCCTAGGTGTCTTCAAGTTAGTTGAAGGTCTTAATTAGTGTTTTTTCTATGATTTATATGATCTCTTAGTGAGTCTTAGAATTCCTCTTTGCTTTCATAAATTTCTTCTTGAACCCAATTTATGAAACACTTATGCAACTAGCTAAGTTTTATGAGATTATGTGAGCTAGCATTATATTACGCTTCCTTAGTGTTTACTCCATGCTTATGTGACTTATCATTTAAATTTGGTGAATCATAATTGTATCCTTATTAATGACCCTTTACCCCTTTTCTAACCTTTTATCAATGAAAACATTAGTATAGGTTATCCATTAATATGAAGCCAACCTTCTCTAGAGTTTCAACCCTACCATAGGTGACCCATAGCTTGGGGTTGTTCCCAAAGTGTATGTCAATTGGAGAAAGATCGAAGAACCCTCTCCAAGGGTGAAAAATGATTCTATAATAGTTTTTTTCATGTTTAATAGGACTTCATTTAAAATAATATTGATCAAAGTTTGATGTTAATTTGATCAATTTATAGTAGTTATAGCTTCCAAGAAACAACACATCATGACTCCAAAAGAAGATCAACATTTTGGTAATAAAGAAATGAATAAATCTCGTGTGAAAGGTGATAAAAAGGTATATTTCTATAGGTATTCCCTTTGAATTTGTTGAATTGAATTTAAATCCAATCAAAAGGTTAAGGTTTCTTAATACACACCCATATAAAGTCAACTTTGTTCCTAAGTCAATTTCAAGGCCTACTCCTATAAGAAGATCTTTGTTAAACCCTTTCATTTCCATGGCATACCATAGATATTTTGCATTTGTGGATTTTAATGGCCAAATTCATTTAGACCTCTCTTAATATGATTCTATTTTAGTAGAATATCTTAAAAGTATCTCTTATTTTACTAGAGACCAAGCTAAAACCCCTTCTGAACACCTCATGGATATAGTCAACTTCTGTAACATTCATGATATCAATGAAGAAAATGTGGAAATTAGGTTATTAGCAATATATTTTAAAGGTAAAGCCTTAGATTGGTATACAGGACTTACTACCAACTCTATTACATCATGGGATAAATTTGGAGATGCATTGTGTAAGATATTTGAAGGTAAAAGTCACCATTTGTCACTAGCAGAGAAATTAACCATAATTAAAAGAGCCCCTCATGAAGTCATGAAAGACTTAAATATAAGGTTATAAAAGACTAGGGATATGATCCAAGTATTTATTATGACCACCCCTAACTTTTCCTTTATCTACTATTTGATGTCCCTAAATAATGACATTGCAATAATGATCTAGTACATGGGAGGAAACACATTGTCAAATGCATATGAAGTGGCAATTAGAGTAGAAAATTGTCTGGTGTAGGCTAGCAAGCTTACACCTAGACCACCAATGCCTTTATTCCCTGAGATTAGATAACCCCCTTTTTATATTCCTCCCCTTGATGTCATTCTTCCTATGCCTATAATTTCTACTATACCTTCACCTAAGTAAGAAAAGACTTCCACTAGTCAATCTAGTGATTCCCAAGAACATGTTCCAATCCTTCATAAATTAACTAGTGAATGTTAAGAGGAAGCAAACTTTCAATAGGCCTTACCAAGCCTCATATCAAGCTCAACAATAATCTTATTAAGAAAATAGGCCACCCTACAAAGGAAACTTCTAAAGCCAAAGCCAAGGTCAATGCCAAGGACAAGGGTAGCCTAACTATGTTAGGAAAAACAAATATAATAAAAATGATACAAAATATTCCAACACTTTGGTCCCCATCTAGAATAATGTTTCTCAAGAAGCTAAGGGTACCATTCCTTGGAATTAGTCTTTTGGTAAATCCATTGTTTCAACCAATAAAATCAATCAAGCTTTCAATGATCAAAGGAAATAAGATGCCAATTATGGGTACAATCAATCTCTTATGGCTCAAAACACAAAGGTAACCATGATGAGAAAAATAGAAGAGCCTAACCAAAGTCAAGGGCTTGAAACAAATCCTATAGCCAAATCATATCCTTACTAGCCTTTGTGGTTGACAAAGCCACAACCTTTTCTATCCTAGAAATCCAACTAAATGATGTATCTCCAATAGTAAGTATATATCATATCATACTCCTCCTACTATCAATATCCCCTACCATATCCAATTCCACATAACCACACAAAGTGGTATCTAATCCTCCATAACATAATGCAACATCAATGGTTTCCCTCAAATATCAAAGAATCTATTTCACTACCAGTCAATGCTCATAACCTAGATCACTCATATACTTGCTCACAACTCCAACTACATGGGAAATATCTAGCCTAGTACAAACCATGACATACATTAGGCTACCAATAGCTGAAGCATAAGGTACCTTGGACATCTTAAGCTTTTTAGATTCAATCTTGGGACACTACTCCTTTGATAATCTAAGGTGGCCTACCAAAGGAGTACCAATAGATTTAGCATCCAACATACTAAACCTTTCCAAGACATTCTGTGCATACTCTGATTGGGATAAAACTAGTTTCCTCTCCTTCCTATCATGAGTAATCCTCATACTAAGGATTTTCTTTGTATCACCCAAATCCTTTATAATAAAGTAGTCACTATTCTATTTCTTGAGCATATGAATATGTTATATGTTCTTTCCTACAACTAACATGTCATCCACATAAAAGCATAAAATAATAAATGAACCAACATCAAAATGTTTAATGTACATGTAACGGTCATAATTACACCTTTGATATTCTTGTTCCAATAGAAAATAATCAAATTTCTTGTACCATTATCATGGATCTTATTTAAGGCCATACAAGATCTTCTTTAATATGCACACATAGTTCTCCTTCCCTTTGACCTCATATCCATGTGGCTTCCTCATATACAACTCTTCATCAAAATCACCATGAATTAAATTAGTTTTCATATTTAACTATTATAAGTGAAAATCCTCAACTATAACTAAACCAATAACAATCTTAATAGAAGTCATTTTTACAACAGGAGAGAAAATCTCATCAAAATCAATACCTCATTTTTGTGCAAACCACTTGACCACCATCCTAGCCTTATACCCTTTTCTCCTTTGATCCTCTTATTTTATTATAAAGATCCACATTTTTGGTAATACACTCTTTCCCTTGGGTAGCCTTACCAAATCCTATGTTTGGTTCTCCATGAGATATCTATGCTCATTAGCCATGGCTTATTCCCACTTCAACTTGGCATCTACCTACATTGCTTCCTCATAACACTCTAGTTCTCCATTTTTAGTGAGTAATAAATAATTCAAAGAAGGTGAAAATCATTTATGTTCTCTTCTTACCTTATAATATCTTCCTACCATAGGAGTTTGGGGTCCTTGTGTAGAAGGTTCCTAAACTGAATCCTTTGATACTTTGCTATACACAATGTCATCCAATACTGTGTACTCTTTCTATTCCTAATCTTGTTCTTAAAACTAATTTTATGCATGACTTTTTTATTAAAGACTACATCTCTAGACTAAAATGTTTTCCTATCTTTAATACTCCATAAATGGAAACCAAAGTCATGCTCACCATAACCAACAAATGTGCATTTATCTGATTTAGCCACTAGCTTGGTCCTATCCTCTTTTTTGATGAGATAAAATGCTTCATATCAAAAGACTGTAATAAAAGAATAATCAACATTCTTACCAGACCAAGCTTATTTTGGAATGCCTCCATTGAAAGGCATAGAAGGTCTTCTGTTAATCAGTTATACTATTGTGCTAACTATTTCTACCCAAAACTATAAATACAACACTGCATATAACCTCTGATCTTAGCACATTCCATTATTGTTCTATTCATCCTTTTAAATACCCCATTATACTATGGAGTTCTTGGAACCACTCTTTTCCTAAGGATTCCACTATTAGAAAAATAATCAAAGAAAGCATTACTACGATACTCACCTCCATTATATGATCTGAGAAATTTCAATTTAAGACCTATTTCATTCTCAACCAAGGCTTTCCACTTCTTAAAAGTGTTAAATATATCATATTTAATTTTAATGAAATAAACTAAAACTTTTCTAGTTTCATCATCAATAAAAGTAACATAATAATTAGATCCAACAATAGAAGATACCTAATCTAGTCCCCATACATCTGAGTGTACCATATCTAACTTGTGCTCTTTATTTGTGGGTCCAACCTTCAATAACTTAACCCACTTCTATTTCCCATACACACAATTTTCATAGAAGTTTATATCTAGATCTTTTGATCTAGTAAACTTATCTTTTAAGATTTACATGCCTTTATGGCTCATATGACTTAGCCTATAATGCCACATAGTTACATCTCCATTTTTAGCAACAAAATTAATAGAATCAACACTACTATTCAAATACAAAGTACCAAATTTATTACCTCTCAAGATCACAAGAACAACTTTGGTAACTTTCCAAGAATCTATAGTAAATAACACTAAACATCCCTCATTACCCAATTACCCCACTAAAACCAGATTCTATCTCAACATAAGCACATGTCTAACTTCCTTAAGGATCAATGTGTTTGAATTTTACAAATTAACTATAACACAACCTTTCCCTACTATCTCACATGGTTTATCATCACCAAGATATACATGTCCTAGATTCTCTTGAACATAATCAGTAAAATAATGCCTATGTGGGGTGGCATGAAAAGAAGCCCCTGAATCTAATACCCAAGACTCAGAAAAAATATCCATAGAAATAATTAATTCATCTTGACATGATTTACCTAATGTCACATTTACCTCAATCATTTCCTCCTTGTTGGTATTCTTATCCCAAAATAACCAATAATCCTTCTTTGAGGTCCACTCTTCCCACAATGCCAACATATCATCTTAGATCTAGATCTGGACTTAGATCTACCTTTTGAATTTCCTCAGTTACCTTTGCTCTTGTCCTTTTGACTCCCTCTAGTATCAATGGATAAATCATTACCTTAAGATGATTCACCAATTTTTTCCCTTTACATCACCTCGTTAAGGATCACACCTACAACATCCTCAAAATTCAAGTTTCCCTTGGTAGAGATTGCATTATTAATAGCCATAACCAAATTATCCCAGCTATCAGGCAAATAACATAATATTAGAAAATATATAAATTCATCATCAAAATTGATTCTAACTAAATTTATCATACTTACAATCGTATTAAAATCATTTAGATGATTAGCTATTGAACCATTCTCAGACATTTTCATGTTAAACAATCTTTTCATAAGAAATTTTTTATTAAAGGTGAAGGTTTCTCATATAAATTCCCAATTTTATCCATGAGATACTTTGTATTTATCTAATCTATTATGTTAAATGCAACATAAGATTTAAGGCATAGCCATATGGCTCTTAATGCCTTCCTATCAAGTAATGACCAATTTTCATCACTCATACTTACAGGTTGTCCTCCTTTCCCCTCCAAGGAGAGTTGAAGTTCCTTCTAATATAGGTAATATTCCATCTACATTTTCCACAAACCAAAATGTTTACCATCAAACTTCTCAACTCTGAATTTGATCTCTTCTCCCATACCTCCCACTCAAACTAATAGCCTTCCTATGATTTACCACTTTAGAAAAAACACACAATGAATGGCTCTGATATTAGTTGTTAGGAATAAAACATTTATAAATCTAGATATATTATTACCATAAACAATATCTAAATATATGCAATAAAATGCATCATGAAAACATTCCTTAATTCACCATTAATATGAAATAATAAATGAGAGCAAGATAATAATAAATAAATAATATAAAACAAGATTACAATGAACTCTCACAAAGATAGAAAAATATCTTGTAGAAATTGTTACATAAAAATTGCACTTTCACCTACACTTACACAATGCTGGATCTCACAAGTTGTTAAACCACACCCTATAATGAACACCTTCACTTTGTAAAACACCTACACTTTTAATTTGATCCTCAAAGACACATCCTAAAAATAAACCATCATCCTCTAAAGACCACACCACACCTTGTATATATATAGAAAAATGAATAAATTACATAAAAGGAGGAGCAAATATGCAATGCTTATCCAAGATAAGCATTATCCAACATGTGACAACCTTTTTCCACCTCATCAAGCCTATATAAAAGTTCTCCCAAGGATAAATTTTCCATATTCATCTTCTCCACCTTCTAAGGGCATGTTTTCCCATGAACATGTGATCACAACCAACTCCACTCAATAAGGAAGGAGTTCCCTTTTCCAAAAAATAACTAGATTCATTAAAACAAGGAAGTACACTTGGGAAAAGGCATATAACAACTAACTCCATGAAATATGGAATACATAGAAATTAGGAATACAATGAATATTCCACTCACATGTGGAGAACATGAAAAGTAAGCCCCCATCTTTGGAGCTCTTTAAGCCCCCAAAATTTATTCATATGGTCATGTGATAGCACTAAAGGGCTCCACACTTAATAGATCTTACAATAAAAAATAATATGAGGGTCTTATCTATGACCTTAAATGGGCTATTAAGAGAGGAATCAAATAATTACAAGTTTATGGGGATAGTGAGCTGATAGTGCACTAGGTTAGAGGCTAAAATATCACCAAAAATCCCTTGATGAAGTCTTACAAACAAACAGTATGGGACCTAACTGAGGATTTTGAGGCCTTTAACATCCAAGAAGTACTAAGGAACCAAAATGGACTTGATGATAGGTTTGTACCTATGAGATATAAATTTGATATCCTAAATGAGTTAAAAAAGATGAAAGTGTATCCACATGTCAAAGTGGTAATAAGACCATCAATAATAGATAATGAAGCTCATTGGTAGGTCTTTGAGAATGACAAGAAAATTTCCTATTTCTTGTAGTAGAAAGTAGAGTTTACCTCCATAAACTAGGAAAAGTTTCAACATCAATATGAGGATCAAATTGTTAAATTAAGATCTAAAATGCTTCCTAAAGGACTAGTCACCCTTGAAGGTATTTTCCATGAGGAAGATCATATGATAAAAGAAAATGAAGTGATGTCAACAAGTGAATATAACTATGAAAGAGTTTTTATCTTTAAGGACAAGTTCATCAATCTTGGGAAGGTAAGCACTAAAGCTAAAAGGCATGCTTTCATAGAGCTTTGTAAGGAATATGCAAATGTATTTGCTTGGGAATATAGTGACCTGAGGGGCTTTGATCCCAATCTAGCCCAACACACTATATAACTAAAGGTTAATGTCAAGCCTGTCAAGTAGAAATGAAGGCCTATTAACCCCAAAATTGAAGATTTTATGAGTAAATAATTGACAAAATTATTTGAATCCAAGATCATCTTTCCAATTAAGCACTCTTCATGGGTAGCCAATTTAGTACCTATGAGGAAGAAGAGTGGGGAAATCAAATTTTGTGTTGACTTCAGAGATTTGAAGAGGGTCTCTTTAAAATATCACTACACCTTACCATCCATGGAATAAATCCTTTATATAGTTAATGGTTCAAAATTCTTTTCCCTTTTGGATGAGTATTCAAGTTACAACCAAATGCTAGTAACAAAAGAAGATCAGTATAAGAATGCCTTCACAATGAATTGGGGCACATATGGTTACCAAAATATGACTTTTGGATTGTCAAATGGTAGGGCAAATTTATAAAGAGCCATGTACATGGATTTCTAAGGGTAGTTGAATCGGATGGTACTAGTTTACTTGGATGACATCACAGTTTTCTCCAAGAAGGATCGTGAGCACATGGACCATATATAATTGATATTCCAAAGATGTAGAGAGTATAAGATCTCTTTAAATCCTAATAAATATGTGTTTTTTCTCATTAAGGTAAATTTTTGGGTTACATTGTCTCAAATTAAGGGTTATCCATTGATTTTGATAGAATAAGTGTCATCCTAGCCTTATATTTACCCAAGCATAAGAAATGAATCTAGAACTTCCTTGGGAAAATAAACTTTGTGAAAATGTTTATACCTATTTTTACAAACCTGATCAAACACATCACCACCATGATAAAGAATAGTCAAGTGTTTTCTTGGTCAAATGAAGGTAAGGTAGCATTTGAAGCCATCAAACAAGAAATTTTTCAAGCACCCTCACTCATGAATCTTGACTTGTCAAAGTATTTCATATTGTACACCTTTATTAATATTGACAACATATAAGCTATACTAATGTGGAAGAATGGTGAAGGACGTGAGCAACAAATTACCTTTTTTAGTCAAGGGCTAGAAGGATATAAGTTAAAGTACACTTTTATTGAAAAGTAGGTTCTTATAGCTTTGATGAGCCTCAAAATTTTTAAACCCATGCTCTACAATAATACGTTTCATCTTATGGTGTCTCATCCTAGAGTGAGGGACTTTCTTCTCAATAACGATTTGAATGAGAAAAGAGTAGGCTTGATCACCAAGGTCATGGAGTATGATGTGGAAATAAAAGTCACTAAGATGATAAGAGGCAAAGGCTTGTGTGAGTATATGGTGGATGGTATTCAAGAAGACAAATAAGTTGTTTTGGTAACACAAGATGATTCACAGTAAAATACACCTCCACTTCATAAAAGATGGCTCCAAGACATGACACATTTCTTGATGATAGGAGAATGCCCTCAAAGTTTGGATAGATCAAAAATAAGGTATTTTAGGCTTTAGTCCAAACCTTATGTATTAGTTTATAATGTTATTATTATAAGAGACCTCAATGGAGTACTTCTTAGGTGAATTGATGAATATCAAGTGACAAATCTCTTAGAGTAATTTCATGATGGACCTGCAAGAGGCCATTTTGTTCCAAGAATAATAGTAGAAAAGGTAATGAGAGCTAGTTACTATTAGCCTAGCCTCTTCAAAGATGCCTATGCATGGCTCAATAAAAGTTATCTATTTGAAAGAAAACAAATATTAGTAGCTATTCTCCTTAACCCAATTCAAGTGGATAAACCTTTCATGCAATGGGGGCTAGACTTCATAAAAATGATAAATCCACTAATAATTACAAGACATAAATGGGTGTTCACTAAAACTGACTACTTTACTAGGTGGGTGGAAGTAATTTCCTTGAAAGAAGCTAAATAAATAGTAGTATTGGACTTCTACGACAACATATTAACTAGGTTTTGTGTCCCATCTACTATAATTTTAGATAATTCCTTAGAATTTATTGGTATGAAGATAAGTGAATGGGCACTTGAGATAGGCATCTATGTTATTACATTTTTTAATTACTACCCCCAAGGCAATAGACTAGTAGATTCCACAAATAGGAACATCATAAGTATTATCAAGAGGACCATGGAATAAAATCAAAGAGTGTAGCATACAAAGCTAAGGACAACCTTATGGGCTGATAGAGTGATTCCCAAAGCTACCATCGATAATTCTCCATATGTCCTTATATATGGAAGGGAAGTCAAATTTACCATTTATCTTAAACTACCTACATTAGAGTTATCCCATCAACTTGAGATGATGGAGAGTGAGCCTATGAATGTGAGTATGATAAAGCTAATAGAGCTTAAAGAAACTATGGACCTTATAATGAAGACATTAGAGTCACAGCAAGCTCAGGTCTAGAAAGCATTTGAAAAGAAAGAAACAAAAAGGGACTTAAATTAAAGGTACATATTCCTCAAATGGGACTAAAATAAGGCCATTCCAAGCAACCATACCAAGTTTGATAACTTGTGGAGTGTTCATGATTTGATCCATGGAAGTAAATAACATAATGATTTTCAACTTTCCTAACTGGATGGAGAGGTATTACCCATCCTAGTCAATGGAATTAATTTAAATCCTTATTATTAAAATATTTTTAATATGTTGCATGAAATTATAACATATTAGAGTATATTTCATGCTTTCCTCTAAGTTCTTTGAGCACATTTCTTTTAGTTGTGTGTTTTCCTTTCAATAAATGCCTTGAGCACAATTATTATTATTTTTTTGTCCTTATTGTTTCAAGAGGAGTGTTTATAGAAAATGGGTAACTTTGTATCATTTTCATGATAGCTAACTAAAAATGCTATGACTCCATGCCTAATGGATCAGTTTAAGGCTACTAGTCTTTTGCATAATAGGCATGAACAAAAGATATCACTAGAAATGTTGGCCAATTTTGGCATGAATATAAATCTTCTACCTAAATGAATGAGATAAATATATTTATTGATAGAATGAGTGGTCCAAATATCACATATTTCTTACAAATATTTTGAAACACTTTAATCAAGATTAAAGTGTAATTTGTTAATCCTTGGGAAGTAGGCTTAGAAATAAGTCTAGGATTGCAAAGTGAAAATACCAATAGGTTTTCATGGTGTTTTAAGAATTCAGTCGAATTAATCATGCTTAACAAAGTCTTATAATTTTATTATATTCTTATAAAGAGATAATAGTTTCTTTCACAAGTCCAAAAGAACTAGACCATCACAAGTACATCACATAGATATGAATAGATCAGTCTAATTATACATTTGATAAATGCACTTGAAAATTAAAATAGGGTCAAAGAGTTACATTAACATGGTGTTTTTCATGCTTTGAATATTATTTATAAATTTCATGTCTTGATAGGTTGTTTATCTCAAGATCTAAGTCCTCAAAGTTGAACAAGCAGAATGAATTGTCCATGGGGACACCGAGTTAAAGTTGTAGTAATGAACTATTTGGATTTTAAAATCCTTAATAAGTAAGAAGTGCATACATACATCAAATTTAGGCCTCATAAAATAGACACTTAAATTCAAATGTTTTAAGATCAACATTCGACATTTAAAATGATCAAATATCCAATGATGAGTAACAACCTGATAGTGTTAGTGGGTCCTAAATATCTAATGTAGTACATTTGATCATGTACCTAATATCAATGATGAGAATCAAGTAAAAATTTTAGTTTATCCTAAGATGAACACATAGCTAATAAGTGACAAGATCTTTGGTGTCCATTAATAGATTTAACAATGAACAATAACCAACAAACCTAGTGGGTCCAAGATAATCAATGGTACACAATCCATCAAATAAAGTAGATCTAATGATGAGATATGGGTTAAAATTTTAGGGAATATAAAATATAAATGTGCATGTGACAAGTGTCTTAACCAAATTACACTGGCATAAGACCTATGGCTCATGTCCATTTATATAGAATAAAATCAATGATGAGCATGTAAGCCAATAAAGTAGATCCAATAGCATGTAAGAAAGCTAATCGATCATTAATATAAAACTAAAAATATAAGGGACTTCAATGGAGATAAAATGTGACCTAAGGTTGAACTATGGCAAATGCTTCAAAGGATGCCATTGAAGCTTAGTTGAGACCTCTATTGGAAGATCTAGAGCATGTAGACTTAGTTTTCTTGTGGTTTCAATGTCACACACATCAATTCCTTCAATTCCACATGTTCTAGATGTAGAATATGTATGTTTAGACCTAATATGTTTTAAGAAATAAGATATGCAATATTTAAGCTATTCATTGACATATTGACTATAGGAAAACCAATAAATTGGATTGGTTTTTAATTTATAGTAAAGACCTATGTTCATATTTTAAAGTAGGGCAAAATATGTGATTATGGAGAAATGTCTCATCTATCAACATAGTCAAAGCTTTGATGTGTAAGTAATTTTAGTTACTAAAATTAGACATAAGCATGGCTATGTCAAGTCCATATAAATAAGGACCTTGCCTTAATAATGAAGCAAAAGTAGAAGATAATGTCAAGTCCCAAAATAGAGAATTGGTGTTGATTTGATAAAAATATGGTGGAGTATTCATAAAAGGTGGTAGTTAATTTAATGATATTGGATGTAATGCTCACTCTCTCCTTACCCTTTCTCTATGTCTTTCATTTTTGGACACATTGTAACTCTTTCTTAGTTTTTAGAAGAAAATCTCTCACTTTTGATAAGAAATTATCTCTCATTTTTGAAGAGTAGAGACTCTCATTTGATAAGGTTAAACCATATCAAAATTTATATGAAAGATCTCTTTAATTAATAAAACTTTCTTTACCAATCTCTACCCTTTGAATTATGTATCAAAGCTTGTACATGATGGCATTGTGAAGGAGAATTTCCTATGCCCATTTCCTTCTTTCTTTCTCATTCCTAAGTGTCTTCAAGTTAGTTCTAGGTCTGAATTAGTGTTATTTATACCTTTGATATGAGATTTTAGTGATTATTAAAACTCCTCTTTGCTTTCATTAATTGGTTCCTAAACCTAGTTAATGAAACACTTATGTAACTAGCTAGGTTTTGTGAGATTGTGTGAGCTAGCATTGTCTTATGCTTCCTCAGTGTTTACTTCATGATTATGTGAGTTATAATTTTCATTTGGCACATCATTATTTTAGTATTCTTAGTGACCATTTACCCCTTCTCTAACCCTTTTTATTAGTGAAAAAAATGGTATAGGTGATCAATCAAGAGGAAGTAAACCTTATTCGAAGGTTCAACCCTACCATAGGTGACCCATATCCTGGGGTTGTTCCCATAGTGTGTATAAATTGGAGATATATTTAATAACCCTATCTAAGGGTTAATATTGATTCTAAAATAGGTCTCTTAGATGGGTTGGACCCAAAATTATGTCCTTTTCTATTTACATCTAGTCACAATTCATTTTGGGAAGGTATAATCTAAGTTTGGGATAAGGTCATTCTTCACTTGGTGGCATGTCCCATTTAGGGGACCTACCATGTTTATTATTTGGAAATTTAAATAATTTTATCCTATTTATGATGAGGAGTTCACCATCTCTATGAATTTAAAATGCTTGGCTCTCTATAGTAGTAGGAACCAGTCTCAAGAAATTAAGATTTAATGGAGTTCAACATTGATATTTTCTCTTAAAACCACAAGATATTTAAATTAATGTCTATTTCAAGCTCTAGTTGGAGCATAAGGAGGTTATTAAAGTTTATGATCATGCCTTGGAAGAAGGAAATATGTCTTATAAAGATTTTTAAATAGCAGGGCTTAGTTGGACAAAACCAACACACTTTGTCTTTAAACATAATTAATTTTTTGATCTCATCATTATTTTAAACCATAAATTTGAATGTAATTATTTATCTTGTTCTAGTCTCAATATTCTTACTCAAATACTAGCCTCTTTAGGTTCTTAGAAGTTTTACCTAGTTAAGTTATTCTGGTTGGTTTCAAGATCCATTTGGAAACCCAAAAAACCCCATGGGGGGAATATATTTTGATTTAATCCTTGATTATAAGTTCCACTATCTATTTTTTTAATGGAAGTGGTGATCTATTGAAGCCCTATAGTTTCTTTAATTTTAGAGACTAGACCTCCATTTATGACTAGGTTAGTTTTGAATCTAGTAAAATACTGGGTTGATGTCTTCCTAATTGAATTTGTTCGTATTGGGTCCTCTAGGGATCTTGATGGTTATTTTCCAAATTCAGGCTTCTTTTTCCTTTAGTTCAAGATGCTTTTTGGGAACTAGTTAAAAATGGCTAGTTCCTACACTAGTCAAAAGTGAGGGTTGTTATTTTATTTATCATTGCTTCTTTTTATTGGATCTTTTTTGATTTATTATTAAGATATAACTTATTTTATATTTTTTAAGTGAGGGGGAGACACATACATCTTGATGCATCCATACTAGGTTACACACTAGTTTAAAAGTAGGTTTACCTTAATCTAAATAATAGTAAATAGGGAATCCACTATGGGATTACCTGCAACTAGGGGATATATCTATAGGGTAAACTATAGGGTCTATGTCCAATATATAAATAACCTTAGAGTTTTATAATACTATTATTCCTTGAGAAAATTTAAATTTTTTAAACAAACTATCTTAATGAGTTCAACTATAATTCTTATAGTGATATAAATCTATGTCTAATAGGAAAAAGTAAGAGGTTATTAGTAAGAAACAATGGAAAGTTAAGTGAAAGTTGTTAGTGCCTTAAAATTTCATGTATTGATGAAAATTAAAAAATGAATCAAGTAAATGTTGTAAAAAACATATTACAATAAGTAAGGTATAAGTCTTATTTGGAAAGGGTACCATTTATAATGGTTGTGGAACAAACTTGGATTATTTAAAATACCATAATGAAAATATGAACATATAGTTAAAAGATAAAATGTGAGGTTAAGGTTCTAGATCACTTGTATTAAGCCAAAAATAATCATGTTTAAATGGAAAATATTAGACATGGTTATAAATAGTCAT
>JARHVA010005893.1:782500-790000 GCA_037957365.1 Torreya grandis
CTCCTAAAACTAAGGAGTTGGTAAGGAAATAATCCGAACTTCATTTCACATTAGACTAAGTATATTTAACATGAAGTAATGGTGTATTTCTCCTATGTACAATATAATTTAATCAAGTATACAACGGTTCAAAAATGAACTAGTTTGTAGAAACATACAAGCATCAACCTTCCTCATGAACTAAATACAAATACCCATCTCATACCAATAACCATGTCTACTTAATGAGAAAAATTCTATCCAACAAGAGAATAGAACCATGTGCATACTTATCTCAATAGAGTGATATCCAACATATACATTTATCCACATTCATGCATATAAATATCTAGCAAAGGATGATGTCTCACAAAATATTACCATTTCATATTACAATTAGTTCAAGCTTACTTTCTTCATTCACAAGTTATAAATTCATTAAATATCTTAAATAACTTATTCACATAATAGGTAACCTCTTAATATGTAAGCCTACTCAAAAAATTGTTTGTTTTATTAATTTAACTAATTGGGTTTAAGGATGAGAATCAACCATCAAGAGAATTGATTGACAACAAAATACCTATTTGTGTATGCATTCTCTCAAGTCCCCAAACATGAAAACATGATTTTATTTATTTTATCTCTATGTTCATGACATCCAACTCATCTAACATAGTTTTTATATATTATATACAAGCTAAAACATACAAGGTCTCCATGTATCATACACAAGTTGAAAACCACTAAAGAATAACTCTATCTACTCATGTTATCATATGAGTAGTTTCAATGTATATAAAAAGGAAATGAGCATGTGCATAAATATATATCCAAAAGAAATAATTAGGCATCTATAAACAAATATCATTAAATTTAAGATTCCAAGCTTACTACTAACACAAACGAGCATATTCAAGCATGCCCAAATTACCAAATATATCAAATCTATTTGCCTATGAAATATCTACACCAACGATGCCACGATGGTTCAAATCAAGATAATATATAAAATTTATAAAATGTTGTATAATAAATAAATTCCATAATAAATTTGAATAACTTCATCCAAAATACATTACATATTGATGATAATAATGCATCATGCTACAACAACATTTAGAAATGAAGCCAACTATCAATCCATGATAAAAATCCAAGTATATCTAAATTATAAAATTTAGAATCTGAAGTTGAACTTTCACATAATACCTCACATTCATTATTATATCCTTTATTCCATATTATAAAAATACCCCTATCCAATCATAGGGTTAGTATACCACAAAGCCAAATGTAACTAAATTGAAATCCAATGAAAGTAATTATAACTACATCTACTGATCATGCTACATCAAAGAATTATAACATATATGATAATAAATAGATAAAAAAAAATGTAATAAACATTTCCAAGTACATCATACCTATCCATGAAGTCATCAAATAATTGATCCATAGAAACCAAAATAGACAAACCCTCCCAACTAGCCCTATGAGGCCAACCATCGATGACCTTGACCACCCCAACCATTGGCTAGATGGTGGTTTCTTAAAATAATGCCAAGGAGGAAGTTTTGTACAATTTTGGATTCTAAACCAAGGGACATCACAACACAATAATATAACACCAAAAAAGTACACCATCACAATTCCAAGGTAAGACAAAAATAACTACCCATCATTGATATAAATTAAAAGAAGGAACAACCATTTGCATATTATCAAATGATATAGAAATGGATTCAAAATAAATATATTTCCATATCTTCTACAATAACCAACTTGGATCCCCTCCAAACATGCTATTATCCCAAGTTGTTCTAACCATAAATGATATCATAGGCATATAACCATACCAACTAATGCTTTGATATTCAAGTCTAGTCTGGGAATGGTGTTTCAACAAGAGTACACTTAACATATTCAAAGACAAAAAAAACATATAACTCAATTTTTATACTTGACTAAGTCCAAATCCAATAATAAAATCATACAAGGGTAAGTCAGGCAACTCAACCATACAAATTTATCATGAAAATAATTAAGGAACCAACCACTTAATCAAAACCATAATCGAATATAAATCATAACTAATTTAAAATCAAAATAATAAATATATAATACTTAATCCATGCATTCATTTTACTTTCCAATAATCCCAACAAGTTATGAAATGGTAACACTTAATTAAATATGGATTTAAACCAATAAAGTGATTTTAAATCTAATGACTAATATAGGTGATTTGGGAGATTATTATGAGATCTCATGACCTCATATGTTCCTCAAATATTAATAAATGGGTTAATATGAGATACAAGACAACAAACCATTTAAAAGGTTTTAAATTAAAAAGGAAACCCTGATTATAAAATGGTGATTCTAGCAAGGTCTTATCCAATTTCCAAGGTTCAGTGATACATAATTATACTGAACTCATATTAAATCCATAACATAAATCAACCAGTCAAAATTATATATGAGAATCAAAACTAATTACATTTAAATTTAACCAATTTAATTTAAATAAAGGGAAACACCCTAACTAATTTATTAAGTGGAAGGAGCTAGTCAACTTGTCTTTAACACAAAATAATGCAACACAAATAAAAAATAAATGTTTATCTCTCCGATCGAGGCACATCCATATGGCTAAAATCATGCCATTAAACATACTTTCCTAACCAATTTTAGAATAAATTCTCAGCCAAACATTCATTCTAGGAGACATATTATCTAAGAATAAAACTTGACCCTTTAGTTTTAATAGAATCAAATCAAATTAATTCAATATTGTAATCTATAATAACATTCCAAAACTATTTATCTCATAATAGGTTAATCTCTTTTACGTATTCAATGCCAAAATTGATTTACATTTAAAATAGAGGACATAATGATAATCCCAAATTTGATTATTCAAAAATTGAAACATATAGAATGATAATCCAAAATCTATCATAAAGGTGAATATACCCATGTCAATTTAGTTTAAAACAAAAAATTTATACTAATAATTAAATAATCTACTTAAAGTCTTAATGTGACCCCCAAAATCAATTTATTCTAGTTTGTCCATGAATTAACTTCTTTTACCTATACAGCCAAAAGAATAGAGTACAGAGACGCACAAGGCTAAAACCCAAATTGTATAAATTAGAAAAATAGCACAATAATATAAAATCATAGAGGGTAAGGCATGGGGTTTAAATAAAATGATTTCATCTTTTAATAACAAAATAAATAAGAAATAATAGATAGTTAAAAACCTACAATAGACAGGGTTTATTGAAATTTAATCCATTCATTTAAATAGAACAAGGTCCAATAACACAACCATTTTAATTTACATGAAATTTCACAAAATAAGGGATTTGACAATATGCACAACCACTCAACCAAACTAACGTAACAATAGGGTTTGAAATGGCCAAGTTGTGGCATTTATAGAGTAATAAGAATAAGGGGAAAATGTATTCATTATTCATTTCAAAAGAAATAACTAGCTTAACAGTCAGATCAACTTACCAAGTCCAATGCAAGGAGAGATAATGCTCCTAATACAAAAAAATATGCAATTATTCCTTTCCTTATTCATGATGTGGATCAACTAGGTAGATCTAAATCCATGTCAAGGCAAAATCCAATCACACCCAAACCCCAAAAACTCTTCATGTATTTATTTGCACTCCTTTCTCCTTCCTCCCTCTCTCGCCCATGTGTCCCCTTCCTCTACATGTTTAAGTTTTTTCCTACCTTCTCCCCTAACTCACCGTACTACCCATCTAATCTCCATTTAATGAGAAGAGATAAATATTCATCAATTTAGTTGACCCCCTCCCATATGATCTCCACCCCCCAATTCCAAAGGCATGGTGATTAATGACCCCTTTTCAAATAAAGGCTAATAATCCAAAAAAATATTAACATATTAATTAGAAATTTAAATAATAAAATATATATTATTTAGAATTAATTAAATGTTTATAAGCCATAAAATGATAAAATAAAGTAATAAAATTTAAAATAATAAAAATAGATATTATTTTAATAGTTATTAAATGTTTAAAATTCATAATGACCAATTAACTAGGCCATCAACACATATCCTATCACCAGGGAATAATTAATGTAGAATGGGGTGTCATTGGGAGGTAAGTATAGGTAGGTATGTTAGGGAGTCTGAGTTAAGAGAGAGTGAGTCCACTAAGATGGGATGGTGAGGTGTACATGGGAGAGATACAAAAAAAGGGATGTTTGAGTAGATGTTCCAACACCATGCAGACATGTAAGTGTTGAAAAAATATGATAGGATACAAGAATCAAAAGTGATAAGGCATAATAAAATAATATTACACAATGAAGAACATGAATATCCAAATGCATTAATCATGAATACTAGGTTACCTATCAGAACTCATCTGACTACTAAGAACCACTCCACTATCCCAAATGTCAATGCCAACTTTTAGCCTATGTCATAAGTAGCACATACAACCATCAAGTGCATCAACTAGTAGTATCTGATTCAAAAATTGATAAAATAAAAAATCAATAATGAATTGTAGTCAACTATAAATTACATCAATTAATCCATACATCATCAAGTGAAAAATTTAAAACATGATGTGTGTGTGTGTGTCTATATATATATATATATATATATATATATATATATATATATATATATATATATATATACACACACATATATACATATATATACATATATATATAAATATATATACATATATATATATATATATGCATATATATACATATATATGTATATATACATATATATGTATATATATATATATGCATATATATATGTATATATATGTGTGTGTGTGTGTATATATATGTATATACATCAACCTGTGGCCAATCATTAGAGCATTAAAATCAATGCATAGTATAGATAAGTAAGAAAGTTCAACAACAACTTTACACATGTTATATCAACATTTAAAAAGTCATGTCAAGGTGCACAAGGGTAGGATCATAAAATCTTCCCCCTCTTAGAGAGGATTTGTCCCGATGACCATATCAATAACTGAGGACATGGATATCCTTGGGGACTTTATCACTCTCTTTAAAAAGGATCCACTACTCAATCATGTTATTAACTAGAAAAACCATTATCTTACATATCAATAAAGTAAGAGGATGTAATTACACCATCTAGGTAAGATATATTTGTTATTCCCATATAAATCATTATTACAATCATATATTTCATTAATTCAAGACATAATAAAAATATTATCGACTCACATGTCATTTTATAACACTAGAATAATAATAGGGAGATAAAATAAGTCATTACAGCATTAAATGCTCATACAGATACCTTAATTCAAGGTATAATTCCATATTTATGATGCACATATCATTATTAACAACCAAAAAAGATAATCATAGCCTTGGGTAAAGATATAACAACTTAAATATATCTTATTTAGTATACATACTAGTGATATACCGCCATTTAACATAGTTATAATAAAACTATTAAAATTCAGCCACTTGTATAGGCGTGACTTTCAAAATTTTAAGGCAAAACAACATGCCAAAAAAAGCTTCCATTTCCTTTTAGGTACATATTTATCAACTAAAAAATTATGTAAGATAGGCATATTCAACAAATTTTAACTATTTGGATAAAAAATTTGCTATAAAATCAAACATTGGCTAGACATCCCTCTTATTGAGGGGAGAACATAGCACAAAAATATGTAACTTTTATTATAGTCATTGCAAATTATACAATCCCATAATAATTTAACTATATATAGATAACCTAAAGTAATATATTTACAAACACACATAAAATTATTCACATATATCCCATCATGGAAAAATATTAAGTAAATTCTAAAAACATTCTTCAATTAATATATCATATTGCATACAAACTAGTCCTCTATATAATTCTATAGAATAGGCAGAGTTTCTTCACAAATTGATATTTTATTACTTTTTATCCACTCTCATTCCATATTATCTATAATATAGACATAATAATATTATCCTATTATTATTGTCACTCATATACATTCATTTCTTACCTTTTTATTACACCAAACATGCAAGACAATTCCCTATTCTTGCTATCTTCATGTAGGTGACAGTTACAATTTATATTTCTTAGATAAAATTATTATTGACCATGAATGGTAGATTAAAAAACATTTTAAAACACCTATAATATCTAAAATGACTCATCACAACATTTACCAATCTTTTTATTTCTCAAAAAACCCAAGAGATCACGTAGAAGCTTAGTTCTAAATTTAAAATTTAAAGTCTTGCATTTTGATAGGAAACTCCAAGATGAGTTCAAACACATAGCCTAAAAAATTATAATGAATTAATATAATAATAATTTTCCATATAAGACCTATAAAACCCAAAATATACTATAATTAACTTCTTAAACACATTTACATACTTTTGTACCTGGTGATGCTCTACATATACTCCCTAAGTTGGAAAAAAATTGAGATCTTGCTCAAATGCACTTTGTCTAACTTTTTCATTTATTTATAATTATTCCTATTAGGATATTTGTATCTCCTCTTATTTATTTTCCCCTTATCCTTTTCATTTATCATTATATCATGCCATTATTTGCCTTCTTATCTTGTCTTGCCTCTTTTCCAACTCTTCCTCTACCTTCATGAAGTATATAACCTATTGTAACTAATTGATCTCCTAATATTATATATCCTCCATCCTATATTTATCTTCCTAATACTCTACATCCAATTTTTGGTCCTTAATCTTCTCTCCTAATCTTACTCCTTATCTTCCTCATACTCCATATCCATTGTTTGGTCCTTACTCTTCCCTCCTAATCCTACACTTGTCATGATTGGTTCATTCACTCCTTATTTGTATTACATCTCAACCATTATTTCTCCTTCATCCTCATGCTCTAATGGATAATTATACATTTATTTTTCCTTCATCCTTGTAAAACTCTCATTGATATATATTTTGTCTACCTTTTCATGACACTCCACCATCTCATTGTGAGCCTTATCATATCTTTACTCATCTTGAAATTACATCTCCTTTACCAATTAATTTTCATCATAGTAAAACACTATTTGGTAAATTTTTGTATTGTTATCATCATGCATAACAAAAACCAACTTTGCTGTTACATTACCCACTGAATAGGTTAAATTATTGGCTTTTTATTTCTTCATTTGCTTGTTATCTTTTTAATTTTATTGTATCTCTTATTCTATGAGTATTTTATCATCAATTCTTGGAATGCTATTTGAATTGGTTCTTGGGCTAATAGTACCCTATATTTCTCTCTCCATGATATCTTCATCTTATCCCATCTTTGGATCAACTTAGGATTGATCTCATCCTCCTCCAAACATTCATTCTTCATCTAATTAAATCCTTTGTGAGGATAATGGTTGTCCTCCTCTTTCTTTAGATTTATCATGAGCTATTTTACCTCATTTTTTATTTTTTCCATATGATCATGGAGTGTTT
>JARHVA010005893.1:795000-845000 GCA_037957365.1 Torreya grandis
TATAATTAACCTATTAAACACATTTACATACTTTGGCATCTTGTGATGCTCTACATCACTTTTCCCCTTTTTAAGACCAAAATCCTAGTGTCAAAAGTAGACCTAAGGTTTAAAATATAAAGAGATAAAATTATATAATTGTATGCACATATATATAATAAATATCATACATAGGGATGGATTATAATAAAGTGTAGTTGTCTATATGGAAATAAAGAATCAAACCCCACTTAGAAAAAAAATAAAGATGTAAAACATAACATCAATCAATACTATCCAAAATATGACAAACTCATCAATGTTAATCTAGAGATTTGTATCTTGATCTAAATGAATCAAAATCTAGTTTCTCTCTATTTATATCTTATTAGATTATTCTCAAAATTTCAAAATATAGTAAAATGCTAAGTATCTTGATCCTCTTAGTACTTTCTATAAATAGTAAGTGTAATTATCAAATCAGATTTTACCTTTCACATTCATATTTATGGTTAGTTGTAATAAATTATATAATATGAATAAATTAATTATTTTTATATTTTTAAGTTCACATAATCAAAATAAATTAAAACATATTAGTGAACCCATTTACATACTGTTGATTTATGATTTAACAATTTTGGGAATAATTGGGGTTTTATTCCTAATTTACTTAAAGGGTTTAGATTGATAAAGTAGTAAATAATTTGTGGTAAAGAATATACTAATACATTAAATTTAATGGTAACTATATATTTTCTAAAAATACTAATAAGAGGGAGAAAATAAGACTTAGCTCAAATAGTTTTGATCTAATTGAGACAAGATTTGATATTTACTGTGCAACCCTAGGACACTATCACAAATAGGATTCCAACATTCATTTTATAACTGGATAGGATCACTAAAAGTGGACAAGAGTGGCACTAGCACTATAATCCTTGTTTGGAACTATTTTCTTGAGGATCTGACCATTTTGGGTTTTGTTTGACAAGTTTGTGTGACCCTATCTCTAATGTTTTGATATATAAAAGTTTGTACAGTTCCATGTAGAGTATGTTTTCTCTTCAAACCCTATTCTCCATTGTACCTTGACCAATTTAAAACAAGAGGGGGGTTAGTGTGTGTAATATTCACTAGACATGGATCCACACCCCTTGTGGGGGAATGATACCTACATACCAATACTCTTAAGAGGGATCAAGCCATATGTAGTTGTCCATTTGAAAGTTCTTGGTGAAATTGTTATATAACAATGTAAGGAAATGATAAATTGGATTTGCTTGAGATGACTACAGACTAGTGTAAGGATTCAAATAAGTTAGAAATAGTATTATATGGTTGTATGTAGAGAATAGTGAAATGTTCTTGAGTAGTCTTTCTTATATTCATGATTGCTTTATGGTATTTACCAACCCTTTCCAAATGATCTTTGAATGGGCTTCTATAGGGATCTATTAGTCATGGGTTAAATGAAATCATTCTAGGATAACATAATGACAAAGAGTACTCAATTAAAAATGATCAATTTGTCTCAAAATATGATTGGATAGGATCACTAGAAAGGGGAGACCCAAAGTCCCAATGATGTATTCCAACCTAGGTGCTATTGTCCTAAAGGTTTCAGACTTGGGAGGATGGAAATAATATGGAAAATGGATCATGTCTAAGCTATAATGAGGTATTTAAAGACTATGGATGATTGGAAATCAATGAAAAGAAGCCTAAAAGTGTCATGAGAGTAAGTAAGAGGGGTCTATGGATTGGGAGTCATAATTCACACTCAAGTTACTAGTTTTGCATTTTTATATGACATCCCCCCCTTTAATCTAGTGATGCAACAAAGAAAAACTCTAGAATAAAATAAAAAATAGAAAGAATACCTAAACTTACCTATAAGGTTGAAGTTCATGATGCTATTGTGAGTCTAGGTTGTGTATAGAGAGAGCACACTATGAAGTGTGAGTCTGCAAGAAAAAACAAGAGTAGATCAGTTCTTACTAGATATGTTATATCTAAAATAAGAACGTAAAAAGTTAGATAAGAGAGAGGAAAATAAAGGATTGTATACACCTCATCGATTATGTGGACCAATATAAAACCTAATGTGATGCTAATTAATGTTGAGTAATGCTAGGTTATACTGTACCAAGAGTAATATCATGAATGGAGTCAAGTGCTCAATTCCCTAAAAAGTGGCTCAAGAATGCAAAAGATATCCCTTCAGCTCCATATTCTCCCACTAAGTGAAGCTAGGTGGTCATGTATGTGTTGATTGATGTTTGGACTATCCATCCAATCCCTCTAAATAGTTGGCTTAAGAATACAAAGGCTAGATAGTTTTTTGGCTCCATCATTGCCCCGTGAAATGAAGCTATGAACCAATATCAATATAAATTATATGTCATATGAGATGGCTCATAAATCCCATGAATTTACTATGCTCTAATAATATCCACATGGATATCCATATGTATGTATTAAACTAGGTGATTCTTGGCCACATTGAAAGATGGAGATTAGGCTTAAATGAAAGCCACTCTAAAATTGAGAATCTAGCTTATGTGGATGTCACTCAGGAACATGAGAACTTGGGAATGTGGAGGTTAGGATTGTATAAAATCCACTCTAAAATTATACCAAACATCTATACATAAAATAAGTCATGAAACTAATGAGAATGTTTAGATAATGCTGAACTAGGAAAGAAAAGAAATAAATGTGTCATGCACATTACCCCCAATCACTAATGTTTGGAACATGGATTCTTATCTAGAAGTTATACCAACTATTGTATTTGATCTAGAAGTAAGATCCATTATGTCATGCATGATTCCCCATATATATATATATATATATATATATATATATATATATATATATATATATATATATATATATATTCTTTGTGCAAGATGTGTATTGAAATTACTAATTCTAAATTAATCTGACTGTGCAAATCTGTAGCTAAAACTACTTTTCTACCTACTATAAATTCTAGTTTTTTGTTGTCTAGATAGGAGTGAAAAAAGTAGATAGTATCACCATTGATGCTATATTCCAATCTCAATGCTATCTACCTAGTCTAAATCTAATGATTATTATGTATTCTTAACTATCTACCTAGTCTATTTTGATTGGTTTGATGTTTGGTTATCATTCCAAGTGTTTTGAAACTAGATTTTTCAATTGATAGGAGCTTTGATCTCTATGAAAAAACCCTTGTTTTTTCCCCCTCTTTTGAGGGTAGGAATGAAGACCCTAAAATGACTTCCCTCAAAATAAAGAGCCCTACGATCATGTTATGCAAGAAAATATATGATATAACAATGATAATTGACAAGATATCTCAAGATATAACATGGTTTATATTGAGATATTGTTAGATCAATAAGGGTATGCCTAAATACATATAAAAATGTAAGTTATCATGCAATGTACTAAAATAGAATTGGAAGTGTTAGTTTTTAATTGTTAGCTATCATGGAGGGATGGAGTATGTGTTTCTATCTAATTTTTATTTTTTCTAAAGTGTGAAAAGATGAAACTAGTTAACCAAGGTGTGTAGAAGAAGACCTATTAAATGTGAAAATGTTGAATACATACTTTGTGAGAAATAATCTTTAGCTAGGTAATAATGAGATAAAATAATAAATCATTACCACAAAACTTGTTGGTTAGATAAGTAGTTGGGTAGATTGCCTAGCACGAGCCAGATCCTATAAGCAAAAGATTTCTAGGAGGCTATCAACCCACCTAATTTTATCACTTAAGTTGAAATTATATAATAAATATATTTAAATTAAATGAATTTAAAACTGAAATAAAATATATAAAATGACAACAAATTAATTTATAAAATTAGAAGTTGTGCTAAGTTAACAAAAATGAAGTAACTAGTTTAATTATACTAATGATGAAAATTGGTTAAGGAAATGTTGTGGTTGTGGGATTGGTAATTTGATAAGATTCAAAAGAGTGGTTTTTTTGGGGTTAATTGAGATAATAAAATGAGAGGGATGGATGGTTGAAAAGGATAAAAGCACAAGTAACTAGGGTAGCAAAAGGATAAGGGAGCAAAGAGGGTGGAGGTGACAAAGGTGCAAAAAGGGCAAATGAGGTAAATGGAATTACAATGGAAAAGGTGGAAAATGAGGTCAATGGATAAAGATGTAAATTTGATTAAGGATAAATTTTAAGGTGATAAGTAGAATAAATTAAGTAAAGAATTGAAAAACAAATAATGTTACCTTGAGGCTTTATGATGTGGATGATATTATTGATGACGTGATGAAGGAATCCTATGGTAATTTTACTAGAGCTTCATTGATTTGAATTATTTTAATCCAATATTTGGATGACCTCCAAAATGATGACCTCATTCAAAGACCTAAAAAAATATTTTAATAAACTTGGATGAAGGATACGGGGGTATTTATATCATTTATTATCAAGAACCATGATAAAAGAGGGAATAGTTGAAGTATGGCACCATTTCCCATGTGGTGCATGAATGAGTCAAAGATGATATTTGTGGGGATTCCCTTTTGGGTTGTTGAGTCTCTCACCTTTCACATGAGTCTAATTTTGAATGGGAATCATGAACATAGATCTAAATGAGGCTAAATACTTTTCACCACCCTTTCTTATCTTCATTTGAGCACTTAAAGAGAGGGCACAGAAAATGTGGTGCCATTTTCCATGTGGTGCATGAATGATTCAAATATGAGGGTGGTGGGATTCCCACCTTGATTATGGGTCTCCTATTTGGGTTTTTATGTCTCTCACCTTACATATGAATCCAATTTTGAATTAGAATTATGCATCTAGAACTAAATGAGGCTAAAAGACTTTTCACGACCCTTTCTTGTCTTCATACAATAACTTAAAGAGATGCCTCACAAAATTTCATGCCATTTTCCATTTGGGTACATGAATGAGTCAAAATATGAGGGTGGTGGGATTCCCACCTTGATCATGGGTCTCCCATTTGGGTTAGAAAGTTAAAAATGGGTGGATATAGTGCCCTTTGTTTTATCCAAAGAACTAAAGAGGTGGGCATCCAATTTTTAAGTCCACTTTCATGTGTGAATAAAAAATAAATGTTAAATGATGGCCTCTTAATAGGAACCATATTTCAAGGGGGGATCCTTGTGATGCTTAAATGAGGTCATTAAGCACCTTGGGAAAGGGTTTCTAGTAGGGTATGATGTCCCACATCAAGCCACCTCACATTTAATCAATGTAACTTACCATATCACCTCCAAAATAACCTTCTATGTCACTTTCCATTTCAATTACCATGTCATTTTCCATGTCATCATGAATAGTGATAGTGGGTCCCATAGTGAATAGTGATAGTGAATAGTACTGTGTGAATAAGAGAATAGAGATTTGATTAGGTTAAAAGAGGTTAGATAAGGGTTAAGAAGGTGTATGGGGGTTTTAGGGGATCTAGAGGCATTTAGTCATCAAAAACTATAACTATGTAGTTTTTTAGTGTCTACATTTTGCACTTTTTTGTTATGTAACTTTGCATTAACAAGATGCAAAACAAAAATGAATCACTTAGTCAAAGTTCAGAGTGCTCTAAGTATGGGAGGAGGTATTCCCCCTCAAATTAAGAATTGATGAAGAAAGATTAAATCATATGTAGGTTTGATAAATAGTTGTTGAGGAGGCATGAGGTGGTGCCACAAGGTAGTTGGGCATGTGAAATGCCAATGGGTTCACAAAAGGTGACTAATCATGATAGTTAAGGTTTCACAAAGACTAAAGTGGCCAATGTTGATTAAAATAAGGTGAAGTTATATATGTAAATATGATAGGGTAATTAATCTACAATGTTAGTCATAGTTGATCAGATTAAACCTATCAAGTCATCTAGACAAGGTTGATGTTATTCACAAACAAGGTGGGGCATAAAATGTGTAACATGACAAGTGTAGTTAGTGTAGTCAAAATGATCAAGATAAGGTCATCACAAAACATATGAAGAGGTTGGGTAAAAAATGGCCAATTTTGAGGTGGACATGGGCAAGTGGGTTGGTTGGTTAGAATTTGGTGGTCAAGTGGACTCCATATGCACTAAACAAGTGGATGATACTTACATATTTCCATGGACATAATGTCCAAAATTAACCTTATGCCTAATGTAGTTTTTCTAAGGTGGGGAGTGTTGACTAGCTTGGTTTCCCTAATATGATGTATCATGTAATTAGGTCTGGATAAAGGGAAGCTCTAAAAGGTGGAAAAGTTGGCTATCAAATAGTTTGTTGATTGGTTTGATAGAAATGGTGGATGAGATTACCTAGGAGGAAATTAGATGATTGTTTCAATTATGTAAAAATAATCTATAGCCATGGATAAATAGGTTTAAGGATGAAATTTGTGCCACCATTTATTTATGAATGGGATAAATATGCTTTATCAAGCCTTATAAAATTTGTCACTACTCGAATTTCCATTAACACAATGACTTGATGGGTTCATTCATCACCATCCAAATAAGTTGACATTGTGAGCACTCCATAATAATGTTGTTAATAGGATAGGAAGGATCGTATTCAATGATTCTAGGAAGTAAAGTAGTCGAGTGGGTAAAGAAGAAGTGTCAAAGATTAGAACCATTGACCCTTGAGCTAGTGGGGCCCCAAAATAAGTAAGCATTGAGTTTTGAGGGAATTTAGAGAAAGACTCTGAGGGGTTTTTGAATATGAAGTGAGGAAAATAATAATAATATCAATTGAATGATGGAGTAGGTTAAAATAGGAAGGAAAATAAATGGTATAAATGGAAAATTGAGAAGGAAAATAGAATAAGAGTGTATGAAGATAGACAGATTAGGGAGTTGAAAAGGAAGGTGGGAGAAATAAGTATAAAAGAGACCAAGGAGGAAAATAGTTTGGTGGAAGAGGTGACTCCTAGAAAAGGTTACTAGGTGGAATATGATTAAAGAGTAGGGCTATTATAGTACATAAGAAGATGTGGGATAGGTAGGGAGAATCAAGAGAAATTATTGGTTGGGAGGTTGGTCACATGAGAGGGTATAGCTATAATCCATAGGAGGATACCCAAAATCTTACATTTGAACATGGTTTTAGTTTTGATTCTAAAATCTTCAAAGGTCAGAGTAAAAGGGGTTCAAAATAGGCAAGGCTAGAAGAGATGGGGAAGGAATCTACATCCTAATAATTGGCGGTGCTCATGCTCACTTGTGGGTTGTATGAGCTTGCAGGTGTGGTCAATTGTGTTATAGAGTTATAGTATTGGTATATATTTTGTAGTAAACCAAAATTAAATGAAAGACATTCAAAACCAAAACATGATATATGTTGTGATCATATAAGCTCAAAATGGTTAGAGGGTTTAAAATGGAAAAGGTGATAGGTAGGGTGAAGGGAGTAGCTAGAGAGGAAAAAAAATGAGGATCTAAGACATTAAAGGAAGAAAGGGATGCAATTGAAGTAATGAACCTAACCAAATTTTGGGCCTCAAAGCAAGGGCATGTAGGACATGAGGAAGTAGACAAGGAGATGAATGTATAATTAGTACAATTCGTGATCATACTCTGAAGAGGTGGATTTTGAATGGGAGAAAATAAAGGGGATCCAACAAAGGATGAGGTGAAAGTGGACTAGGACATGGATGAAGAGATAGGTAGAAAAAATAATGAGGTCATATATAAAGATGAAGGTGGAGAAGGATGGAACAAGATATTCATGGATATATAGGTTAAGAAGAATAAGGAATGCCATCAAGGGAGATGAAAAAATGAAATGAAATGGAGAATAGATAAGAAAAATAAAAGGTATAAGATGGGGGGTGAGAGATGCACTAAATAATGATATATTGGATAATTGAAAATGATGGGGAGAGAAGTGTAACAATCATGAAGGGTAAGGGGAGGATGAGAAATATGGGATGCCATGAAAGGTTTAAAAAAAGATGAAGGAGAAAAAATGTTGGTGATAAAAAATAAAAACAAGGAGATATGTGGAAGAAAATAAAATAGCAGAATAAATGAGTGAAATGAGGATACAAATAGGATGACAAGAGAGTTAATAAGTAGGTGGTGATGATGATAATCAAGGAGAGGAATGATGAAGAAAAGTAGATGGTTGTTTGGAGATGATAACATTATGGAAAATGGGAAAGGTGTTAATAAAACCAAGGGGAAGTGAAGGATGGGTGAATTAGAAGCTGAAGAGGTAAGGTATGTATCAATTAGCTTGATAGAAGAGGTTGATAAGACAAAAATGGGTGAGGTGGTGAATAAATAGGTGAACACAATGAAAGGGAGTGAGATGAAAATAAGGGATTAATATTAGGAATGATAATAAGAAAAAGGAAGAATTGAAGTAGGGATATATAGAATGGATACTCACATAGATGCAAAAGACAAGTGAGTACCGAGATTGAAAGAGGAATGAGAAAGGCAAAAGGCAAGAAATAATAAGAATAAAAGGGAAAATTATGGAATGCTTCTCAAAGGATAAATACCCACATAGAAATTAGTTGTGGAGGTAAAAAAACAAGATAAAAGGGATGAAACAATGAAGATAAAGAAAACAAGAAGAATGGAAATGGGAAAGGTGGGAAGAGTGGAAAAATGACAAAGAATGGTGGTACACAAAGAAAAATTACAAAAACAAAAGAAATATAAAGCTATCAAGATGCACAATATGATGTAGAATTGGTGAGGAAAGGAGAGTGATAAAGAGGGTATAACAAACAACCAAGGGTAAGGGAAGATGATGAGAATAGTGGAAGAAGATAAAGGGGATAAAGGGAAAGGTTGGTAATAAGTGGAGAGTAAGAAAAAAAACATGAAATGTGGGTGAGAGAGAGAGAGAGTTGTGAAGCATGTTCAATGAAAGGTGATGGGGAGATTAGCAAAGTAGAGTAGGTGGTGGATTTATGGGAGATAAGAGGGATCAATGAAGAAGGTTTTTAATCTTTGTGTTAAAAGAGATTGACAAACTAGAAAAGTGGTTAAAAGAGATTGGCAAGCTAAAGGAAGGGAGGTGTTGAGGAGATATGTAGAGAACTAGAGGAAGAGATTTTAGGTGAGAAGGGAAAAAAATATAAAGGGTGTGATTGAGCTAACCTCAATAATTGAGTGTTTCCTACATAATCTAAAAAGACCTCAGGCCAATGTAGTTCTGCCAGTAGTTAGAGAAATATAAAGAGGAAGTACTAGGTGATGTTAAAATACAAGGATGCTAGGAAAAATATAAATCATCCCTAATATAGGATGCCCTACATAAAAGGGAATTGTTATTAATGGAATTTTATGAGAAGGAAAAAGGGAGGGTAATTAGTTGTTAGTGGGTGAACTACCCTTAGAAGTCAAGAAACACCTACATAGTTGATGGACAATAGGCCAATGTAGTTCAACAAGGTTTGGGTGAGTGGTTTTCAAATTGGATAACCCAATTTAATGGATCACATGAGTTGGTCTGGGCTAATGGAGAAGGTTTTGTGAAATAGTGGTTTTGGGTTTAGGTGAAGGTGATGGTGAAAGCATATGGTGTAGATTGGTGAATAGTTATAGATGGGTAAGGTAGGATAAATAAGAAGGGAACACAATGATAAGAACCATAAATGACTTTCAATGGAGATAATCCAAAGAAAATGTGCCTTTATGAGGAGGTTTCACCTTATAAAATGTTGTGAGGGTAGAAGCTTGGAGATAACATCTACCGCTATGAGCCAAGTTTTAGGAAATAAGCTTATATCAAGATCTGCATAGCTACTTAGGCTAAGGTTCATAACCACTTGAGCTGATTTTTAAGGGAACTAGTGAAGTGACTACCTACAAAGATTTTCATTGAAGGTATAGGAAATTCTACATGGTAGAAATGTAGCAGCATGGTGAGTGATAGAGGATGGAATGTGCCTACCACAAGATTTTTATAGCCGTGTTGGGAAAAATTTGTCTATGTCTACATCCTCTATCCCATTACATATAACTATTGAGTTATTGGTTCCACTAGGTTGGGCCCAACCAAAAATAAGCTATGTGGCCCAGGAGATTAGTTATATAGTTGGATCAGATGGCGAATATTTTACAATAGTAAGTATTTGGGAGTGACCACCACTAGCACAATGGAAATTTCAAAGGCATGATCATTATAATGGCACATGGTTAGAATCCAATTTATGTCAACTAGACTAAAGGTGATAATGACATTAATGACCACCAGGCCCACAAGGACCATAAGATGACAAAGCTAAGAAAGACATCAGATGCAGATCAAATGATAAGGGCAACAAAAAGGTATCATGATGGTTCATAATGGCTTTATCAAGATAACTAATTATATTGAGGGTGACATGTCCATATGACAATGTAATTAGACATGACCCTTTCAAGAGGGAAGACTATTCAAGGGAATCAGTGACATCATATGACCTTCCACATTAGTGGAGTGGAAAATCATACTGGCAAGGAAGAATGGTCAGGTATTCTATTTAAAGAATCATGATAAGGATGAGTGTTTATCATTGATTTGTTTCATTTTTTAGGTTCTTTAGAGTGTATATAACTACATAAGGTTGAAGATGGAAAATAATGGGAACAATGGTGGAGATAATCAGCAACCCCCATGACCCAAAATAATCAATATGGTGAATGTGCAGATCTACCAAATATTGTAACATTTAATGGTGATAATGGAATTACTATTAGATCAACAACAAGAGGAAAGACACCCATAACCTGAGCTTGATCCTAAACTCTTACCTATAAAACAATGAAGAAGGCAAGAATTTTACTATGTAAGATGTAATGTTAGAGAACATGACCATTTACCTATGTATAAATGGAACCCTCACTATCTAAGGGGATGTGTACTAAGGCAATAACTAGTGTTACCTATGTAAGAAGAGAAACCAGAGCAAAGGGATGAAATGGCTATGACAAGTGAGTAGCGTGAAATACCTAGAGCATAATATAATTCTCACTCTATGGGGATGAATTTAGAAGAGGAGAATAGAGTACACCCTTTAGTAATTGCTAAAATAGGGAATGTTATAGATGTTAGTTTAGGGAGTAATCAAGTAGAAGGATGGTTAAACACAAATCTAGATTCACCAAATAATCAACCTAGTGATTAGGTAGTAAAATAATGTATTTAGGGGATTTAGGTGAAGTGTGAATAGTTTGATGACTTTGTATGTGTTGTGTGACTCCTCACACCCTAAATAAAATATTGCACAGTCTATTGTAGACATGTACAAAATTTGTTGAATGTTACTGGTTGAATGTTATCATGCTTAGGGTTGTGTAGATACTTATGAATGTTATGGTTATGGTTATGATTGGTATGGTTATGGTTGTTGTAATCTTATTTAATACAAAAATAATGATTATTTTTATTACAACACTGGATGGTAAAAGTCATGATAAAAACATCAACCAAGCACATTAAGATAAGAATAGGGCATGATATTTTGTTTCTAACAAGTACTAAAAATAGATACAAAGTGGGATCAAATTAATGAATATAAGCCCTTAAAACACTATGCATGAATTGTATTGAGTTGATAAAAAAAGGTTTCTTAATCATAGGGTGTCATGTAAGCTCTAAATCCCCATGATTTATAGATAATCTAAAGGGAAGATGGGTGATAGGTGGTATGAAGGGTAATGGGTGATATGTATGATAACCTCATGTGAATTATTTTTCCCATTCTATAGGTGGCCTAATAATTGTAATATATAAGTCTATATCATGTGTTATATGTAGATTGATCAATGTACGAAGTCTACAACTGAAATCCAATTGTAGCTTCCAACTTATTATGCTACTTAAGAGAATATTGTGGCTTTAGATTTTGTTTTGATAGTGGGTCTTTTTATTTATTATTGTATATGGGAATTTGATCGATGTGGGAATATTCCAAGAAATTTATCTACTTTTGGCAAAGTTAACTTATCCATCCTTCAAATGAGTGGTCTAAGATTATTGGATTTGTTCAATGCTCTTGATAGTTATCCTTAAAGGGAGCAATATACCTTACATTTAGCAATTTTTATTTTGTTTTTGGGTAGCTATCCTTCAAGAAAATAGTCTATAATTCTTAAGATATTGACCCAAGTAGTATTTTGGTATCCAAATTGTTTTCTAAATGCAATGTTTTTAGACATAGATAAGTCTAATTAGGTTTAGAGGTTTACCTTTATGAAATAATTTTTTTAACACAATAAGGTTAATGATATTAAAGGTGTGTCTTTTGAGAGTTAATGACCATGGGATTCCATCTTATTAGAGATGAAAAGTATCCATGAGAACCATGCTATGGGTAGAGTCATAGTACCCACATGTATGATTAGGCTATGACTATGACAATTAATCACATGGTTATATGTTGTAATTAGTTATCCTCTAAAAGAGAGGATAAATATGGGTGAAGGTTAAATTCTTGTAACCAAGGGATGAGCTTAAGTTAGACAAAAGGAGTGAGCTTGATCCTTATTTAACAAAAAAATAGACATAGATGAGAAGCATTGAGAGGCTCATGTTCTGGTTTGCCTTCAAGAAATGACAAATGATAAGATCCTAATCCATAATTATGGGTAATGATGTAGGGTGAAAGATAATTGAAAGTAAACTTGCCTCATTTACTCTTCTCCATGTTGGTCATGTGTTGGTTTTATTTTAGGATGAGGTCTCTGATATTGAAGTCTTATTATTTGATACGCTTGTTATAAGCATGTTTGATACACTCTTGATAGGTATGGAGGTGAGTAAGGGCTATCAAATTATTCTCATCAAGTAGTTCAAGCTAAGATAAATGATGTTGATGATAATATTATTTAGAAATAAGATCTTGCAAAGATATGCTAAGAGAGGGAATTTGGAATTCAAGAGGCAAGATTGCCTCTAATCCAAAGACTAGAGAGAATGGAGTAACACATGTAAAGGTTTAAATGCTAGTATGATAGGCCCATAAGTTGAATGGGATGTGCAAATGCTAATCTCAACCTAAAATTCTAACAATTTTGGTTAGTATTTTGTTAAAGATTTTATTAGAGGTTTCCACTTGTCTAGTTGCTTGTGGTTAGAAAGATGAGGAAAAGCTAAAATTGATGTCCAATGCATCACATAAACCTTAGACTTGATTATTTTTAAAGTATTTGCCATTATCAGTGATGATCTTATGAGGAATGCCAAAGTGGTAGATGATATGATGGTTGATAGAGTGAAATATATTTTCTACTTTGGTTGAAATAAGAGGAATAGATTCCACCCACTTGGTGAAGTATTTAGTTGATGTGATGATGGAGCTATGTCACTGTAAAAAATGGGGGTTGATTTATCAAATGAGATCAGGCCCCCATTGTGAGAAATGATAAATGTCCTTAGATACATAGAGGCCATTAGCTGGAGTGTGATGTAAATTATCATGCTATTGACATTTAACACACTTTTTTGCAAAATAAAAATAGTCCTAGTTGAGGGTGGGCCAATAGTAACCAAGGCAAAGGATATGTTTAGTGACCACTAGAAAAATAAAGTATCCCACACAAATCCCATCATGTGTTTCCCTAATGGCTTGGGAAGCTTCAAAGTTGCATAGGCAATAAAGAAGGAGACCATCAAAACCATGTTTTTAAAGAATTCCACCTAGTATGTGATGAGGCCAAGATATGCCCAATAAATTTATAATAAATGACCTCATATTACTCTCTCTTTCTATTAATTTTGATTGCATTTTGTAACTTTTATTTTGATCTGAGATGAGTTAGGATGTGATTATCCATCTTTTGTTGATTGTGCTTCTAACATTTTAAAAGTCCTGTAATTCCTAACAAGTGTGTTGGAAAATTCTAGTTTTGAAATAAAATAGGTCATCATTAGGCTAAAGAAAAAATATGAAGTGGATTGCATGTTTTAGGAAGCATTAAACTCAATTCAGATTAGTTTCAATTCAGATTAGTTCCAAAACCTATAGAATTTATTCTAGAATCATCACAGTTAGTTCTGAAACCTACAGAATCTATTTCGAAACCATCACAATTAGTTCCAAAACTCCACCATACTATTTCAAGTTGTTGCACTTTCAGACATAGCTCTGGAACTCTATATTTAGATTTGGTACTCTTACAAATAAGTTCTAGAACTTTTGTTGATAGATATGGAATTGATGAGGATCTATTCCAAATGGCCAGTGATTTGTCAGATCAATGATCCCATTAAATCAATAATAGATTCCCAATTTTCCAAACTTGCAAAATCAAGACATTTATCACACAGCTAGACATCCAACCACATCTTGATTCAACATCTATTTTGGGTATGATTCAGTTCCATCATATCTATGAAATAGTTATAAGCATCAAAGCATCTATATATACAGACCTAGGAATTTAGTGATAGAGATATAGAATATAGAAGATGGAGAAAATCATTGAATAATAGAGAGATAAAGGATAGATTAGTAAATTTGTAATACAAAACATTTTATCAATGAAATAGCCATTTTTGTTTTTAAAGAAAATTAAATTGTATAAATCCTATTTTAGGCAGAGCAAGGGCCCACTCCTCCAAAGAACCAGGATCTTCATTTTCATCGGTATTTATATTTATATTCACAAAAGTAAATAGACAACTCTGTTAAAATTCTTGAAAGTTAAGATTTGTTGTAAGTTTGTTCCTACATGCATTTATTTCTAGTAGATTTGCATAGTTTGATTCCAATAAGGTTTTAACCAAGAAATCCTTAAGATATTAAAAACCCCCAAAACAAAAAAAAAAATACAAATACCTCCATTTAATTACTAAACCACTATGATTCCTCTTGTTGTATATATATTTAGACATATCCTTTGTTAGATATGACATCAATAGAAAGTTGATTAAATGAAGGGAATGATGACACCCATCATTTTTGGCGCCGTTATTGGGGAACACTAGTTGGAATTTTCTAATTAGGTGTCAACAAGAGTAACAATCATTCATTTAGTAATTAAAGAAAATTTCCCTAATTTATGAGTAGACCATGAGATTCCAAGGGTAGATTTCTCCCCAAAATATCTGAACAAGAAATTCTATCATCCTCTAGTTTAAGAAAGGATGTTGAGTAAGAATTGGAAGCACCATTATCTCCTACAAAACAAGAAGCAAAATTTTCATCTTTGGAATTTTTGGATTAGTCACCAGAACTAAGTAAAACCTTAGGGAGGAGGATTATTTCTCAATATCCATTGAGGGAAATTTTTGATTCTCAATTGAGTATTCAACCCCGTACTCTTTACTTTTCACCATCCCCAAAATAGACCACACACCACATTGATTGGGAGAAGGGATTAAAAAATACCAGAGAGATGGAATGAGAAGCTAGAAGTGAACCTGAGAGAACCTTTAACTATCCCATTCATATCAAGGATGATGAAACCACTATGAAAAACATTTCACCTGCACACTTGCCCACATTTAGAGGAATGTCATCTAAGGATCCTAACCAATTTCTATTTGATTTTAAATTACTATGTCAGACTTATGATTACAAGACAGATAATCAAAAATTGAAATTGTTTCCATCTACCCTGAAGGATACAACAATGAGGTGGTTTATGGGATTAACATCTAATTCTATTACCAATTGGGAACAAATGGAAACTATCTTCCTAGACAAATATCAAGATTATTGTAGAGGAAGAAATTGAAAGGAATAATTTTTCAAAATCAAATAGGAAGAAGACAAAAATATGGAAGATTATTTGGATAGATTCTTCTTTATGAGTAAAAGATGTGAATTTTTACTTCAAGAAGATTTAAATAAAACCATTTTTCTCAAAGGTTTGGATGATGGATCTAGGGAAACCATTGATTTATTTGATGGAGGAAACATTTCTCAATTAAGAATAGATGAAATCATAGAAATTTTTAGAAACTATTCAAGAACAACAGGTGGGCCTAGAAAAGATAAAATGGTTAAAATTTTGAATCTAGATATGAACAAATTGATGGATGAACTAGAAAACATTAAAATAGACATATTAGTTCAACTAACCTCTACCATGGATGGATTGCAAGCTAAAGAAAATGCCCAACTTGAACCATTATCCATGTATTGTCTTAGATGCAGGAAGAAGCATACAATAAGGGAATGTCCTTTGGATAAAATGGAAGTATGTATTGTATGTGAATCTAAAAAACATGATAATGATGCTTTTTCTCTTCTTCCACTCTTAAAAAATAAACCAATACAGCATCCACTATAGAAGAATTAAATTTTGTTTAGAGATAACCTAACCAAGGACGGTTTATGCCAAGACTAACTCCTAATCCCTGGATGATGCCATGGGTAGCTCAAATAATACCACAAAGTTGGTGAAATGGGTTTGGTGATAGGTGTCTTAGGTAAAGTGGTACGTTATGATGGTTTTGGCTTAGGGAAGATGGTTGATGAACTAGAGTTAGAGGATGGCAAGATAGGTAACTTATGAATCATTATTGTAGTGAGGAGAGGTATTTTAAAAAACAAGTATGAAGGTGTGACCAACAAAGGTGGTGGGGTTTTGGTAAAAATAATGGGCTTCATGTTCAAGGTAAAGGGAGGACCCAAAATGGATGTCATGTTTTAGTAAGGTAAAATTTGGGGTTTTGGGAATTTTGGTGGTTTTATCTCTTTGGTTATTTTGGTTGCTAATTTTGAAGGGGGTTTAGTTACTTGGGTCTTATTTTTAATGGTTAAGTCCTTAGGTGGAAGAGAAGGAATAGTTATTTTACCTTTATCTTGGTTTTTGATAGAAGGTTCCAAAATTAGAGGTTGGGTGGATGAAGTTATCTTCTTTTATGAGATAGATTCCAGAGAGGGAGTGGATGGTTCTATGATAGGGGAGGTAGGTGGTATCGTTCAATGGAGGTGTGGGTATGGTGGCTCCTTTTATTTAGGTTTTTAAAGGAATAGACGGTAGTTTCCCCCCTTCCATTAGGGGGATGGGGAAATAAGTAGTTGAGGTGATGTTTTATTCAAAAATGGTTTCATTAGTAACCACATTAATATTATGCACCTCATGGGATGGTTTGGGTTTCTTATCATGATAAGGGGTAGAAGGAGCATGATTATGAAAAGGCTTGTAGAATGTGTCAAGGGCCTAGTCCAGTGGTGTATTAGGATTGTCCAATGTAAGCTCTCCCTTGTCAATGAGGGATTGAATAAGATATTTGAAGGTGTTTCACCTATTTATGTCATGGCTTATTACTCCTATAAAGGCACAATAATCATTCTCATTATACCAACTCGATATTAGGTGAGAAACATCAAACTATTGGGGTGGTTTAATTTATGGAAGTTGGATGATATTCACTTTTAGTAACTTTTCCAAAATAGAAGGATAAGGCTCCCCAAGTAGAGTTAATTTCTTATAAGTATTCTAAGTTTGGTTCTTTTAGTTACGATTTGAATAATTAGAGGAGTTGGAGGTTTGGTTCTTTGGGTTTGATTGGTTGGTAGATGGTAGTAGTACAACTTTAAGGATAATATCATTGGTAGTTGCTTTGTTTTTACTATTGGGATTGGTTTGGTTGTGTTCTTTGGAAGAAAATATCTCATTAGATTTATAAGTTGAGTTCTTTCTCTTCAAATTTAACCTTCCTTCATCAATGTCTCTATTCTCTATTTTGAGAGCAATGGTAAAATCTTCATCAAAGGTTAAAAAGCTTTGGACACACAATGTGGATGAAATATGTCTTACACCTGTCTGGGTGAAGAGCTCTATAAGCTCAAGTTGAGGTAATAAAAAGGACAGTTGGTTGATTAGGCTCCTCCAATGAGCCATAAAATCAGCAATAGATTCATCTTCGAATTGTCAAATGGCATAGAGGTTGGTAATATAAAATTTCTTGGATATATTGATTGAGAAGTGATCCAAGAAGTTTTGAGATAATTGGGTGAATGAGAGGATGGAATGTTTGGGTATGGCACTATACCAATCTAATGCTAGTTTGGATAATGACATAGGTAAGGTATGGAGGAGAAGAACATCATCATGTTAAATCAAGTATCATGAATGCCTAAATACTCTTAAATTTTGTTGAGGATCTTCTTTACTTTTAAATTTGGTAAATTTTAGAAGTTCCCATTGGGTGGAATAAGGTCTAATGGGGACCAAAGGGTGAATAGGCTCATTTAAAATTTGATCATAAGATAAGAGATTATGAGATATAGAAATGGATGACTCAAGGGTGGTCATCTTGTCCATGATCAACTTCATGAAGTCTACTTAAGGTTTTTGGGATGCATAGTCATATGGTATGTTTTATTGAGGTTAAGAAATGTATGAATAGCTAGGAGATGGTTGAGATGACTCCAAATATTAGCAAGTGGTCTTTGGAGGTTAGGTGGAAGATATATATTAGTATGTGGATGTTAATTATTGGGTAAAGGTGGGTGGTTGGATAGCAACATATGCCCTTATGGGTTATGAAGATACCTAAAGGTTGCATGTTGGGTCAGAGTGGTGGTTGGGTTAGTGGCCAATGGAAGGGTGGTGACTCTTATATTTATTAGTGGTAACATGGAGGGTATTAACACCACAAATCTTGGAAGTGGAGTAGAGTTTTATGGATTGGAGGTAATTAGAGGAAGATGGGTAGTGCTAGAGGTAAGCACTCCTATTACAAGGGAGTGATTATTGAGGTATAAGGGTAGTGGTATTTTGAGTTGGTGGGTTAGTTTTGAGGGAGTTATTAGTTGATGATAAATTATAATAAACTAAAGGTTGAATAGTTCTTATGGTAGTGGAGGTATTACCCATGAAGTGGAGAGGCATGTAATAAGGCAAATCTATGGGTGGGGTCAAAATTGATATTTGGTAAAACATGGTTCTTAAGTAGTATTGTAAGGCTACATGATTATTTTTTAGGAAATTGGCAAAATATACATCTCTTAGGACTTTCCAAGTAGGAATTTATAGAGAGTCAGCGGAGTCTACAGGTTCAAAATGTGTTCCATGGATGAAGAGGTATAAGTTGGTGATGGTTTTTTTGGTGGTGGGTTTTGTTCCTTGAGGTCTTACTGATGTTGGTGAGTGAAAACCATATGAGAAGATAAGAAAATGATGATAAATTTTCACACATCATACAAAGAGAAATAAAAATACTCAATCCAAATAATGTATTCACTAAGAGTGTGTTAAATCATATGATTATTTTTAATCTCTATTTTGGCTTATGCCTTAGAAAAGTGTGAAGAGGAGATTGGCTTAAATAAGTCCTAAATAAGGTATTCTATATTTGGTTTCAATTTATGTTTAGGCACTCAATATAAATTTGTATTGGTCCAAGTACATGGCTTGTTACATGAGGATTTCTACCCTCACATCATAATCCCGTAGCCAGTGTGGGTGCTTAGCCAATATGTACTGATTTACAGAGTTTATACTTAGTTAGAGAACTGAGTTGGTTATCCTTTCAGTGATTAAATCCAATTAAGATAACCAAGAAAGGGTAAGGTGATTTACTAGGTGATTAAATCTTAGTTGGGCCTTATCTCAAGTGTGTTTTGATGTTATTTTTGTGCAAGTGGTTTTGTTTTTGTCACATTTATGAACTATTATTAATTCATAATACTTTAAATTAAATTAGGTGAGCTAAAATCAAGCAAGCAATCAATGGATGCACTTAATTTTAACCAAATTATTATTTTTTATTTATTTGAATGAAGAAAATAAAAACTAAAATACACCTAAATTAAACATGGAAATGCAATCTTAATCCTATAATGAATTCTCTTTTCTTTCCTTTTAGAAATGCATTAAGAATTAATTTTCTAAAAAATGTAACTAAAACTTTTTTATTTATTCTTTTTTTAATAAATAAAGAATCTTAATTTTATAATAATTCAATTAAATAAATTTAAATATTTCAATTCTAAATATCTGAGAACATCTAAGAACCCAAGAAAACTTAAGGGTACTATAGAGCATGCCAAAATGTTTCTATCTAATTTTTGCTTTTTCTTAATTGTGAAAAAAAGAAACTAGTTAAGAAGGGTGTGTAGAAGAAAAAATGTTGAATGCATGAATGTTGAATCTATAATTTGTGATAAATCCTATTTGTCTAGGGAATAATGACCTAAAATAATAAATAACTACCATAAAACATGTTTTTTTAGATAGGTACTTTGGTGGATGTCCTGGTGCGAGCTAGATCCTAGAAGTGAAAGCTTTATAGGAGGATTTCAATCCACCTACTTTTAACACTTAAGTTGAAATGATAAAATTAATATATTTTATTTAAATGAATGTAAAAATTAAATGAAATACATCAAATTATATAAAATTAATTGATAAAACTAGATGATTTTCTAAGTTAACCAAAATGAGGCAACTAGTTTGATTATACTAATGCTAAAAATTGGTTAAGGCAAGGTTGTGGTTTTTGGTTTGGTAATTTGATAAGGGTAAAAAGAATGGTTTGGTTTGGGTTAATTTGGATAATAAAATGAGAGGGATGGATGGTTGAAAAATATAAGAAATAAGTAACTAGGGTAACAAAAGGATGAGGGATTAAAGAGGGTGGAGGTGGTAAAGATGCAAAGAGGGCAAAGGAGGTAAATGGAATTACAATGGAAAAGGTGGTAAAGGAGGTAAATGGATGAAGATAGAAAGTGAATTAAGGGGTAAATATAAAGTAAATAAAATAAATAACTTAATAAAATAACTATTGAAAAAATAAGGTTACCTTGAGGCTTGTTGATGTGGTTGATATTATGGATGATGTGATGAAGGAATCCTATGGCAATTTTGGGAGAGTTTCATTGCTTTAATCTTTTTTCCTCAAAGATTTGGATGTCCTCAAAAATTATGAACTCATTCAAATACCTATAACAATATTTTAATAACCAAATACTAACTTCCCATTTAACCTTGGGTGAAGGAGAGGGGGTATTTATAACAATTATTATCAAGAACCATGCCAAAAGAGGGAATAGTAGAAGTATGGCACCATTTTCCATGTGATACATGAATGATTAAAAGATGAGGTTGTTGGGGATTCCCAGTTGGGTTGGTGAGTCTACCACATTTCACATGAGTCCAATTTTTAATGGGAATTATGCACATGGGTCTAAATGACGATAAAGACTTTTCACCACCCTTTGTTGTCTTCATCCAAGCACACAAAGAGATGGCAAACAAAATGTGGCATCATCTTCCATTTGGTGTATAATGGGTTAAATATGAGGGTGGTGGGATTCACACCTTAATCGTGGGTCTCCCATTTGGTTTGGTTTGTCTCCCACCTTGTACATGAGTCTAATTTTGAAATGGAATCATGTACATGGGATTAAATCAGGCCAAAAGATTTTTCACCACCCTTTCTTAACTTCATCCAACCACTTAAAGAGATGCCCCACAAAATGTGGCACCATTTTCCATGTGGGTGAATGAATGAGTCAAAAAATGAGGGTCGTGGGATTCCCACATTTCTCATGGGTATCCCATTTTGAAGGCTACTTTCATGTGTGAATATAAAATACATGTTTAATTTTTTTATCTTAATGGTAAATTCACCATATTTCAAGTGGCAACCCTTGTGATGATTAAATGAGGTCATTAAACACCTTGGGAAAGGGTCTCAAGTGGGGTATGATGTCCAAAATCAATCCAAATCACTTCTAAGCCATGTCACTTTCCATATCACCTCCCAAATCACCTTGCATATCACTTTCCATGTCACATGACATGTCACTTGCCATGTCATCATGAATAGTGATAGTGGGTCCCATAGTGAATAGTACTTTTAAATAGTATTTTTGAATATTAATATGTGAATAGAAGAATAGTGATTTAGTTAGCTTAATAGAAGTTGTTTAAGGGTTAAGAAGCTTTAGGGGGTCCTAAGGCATTTAATCATCAAAAAATGTAAGTGTGTAATTTTCTAGTGTCTACAGTATGATGTCCATCATGGTATCTAAGAATCAAAATAATGTATGATTTGGATCATAGCATTGCAAAAAATAAAAATAAATCAAGAAACAAGCACATAAGGCAAGAAATAAGAAACATACAAGAGTGCCCAAAGGAATAAGAAAATAAGGGACATGGGAATACATCACTTAAACTAGACAATAAGCATACAAGGCATGTTCAAATTCCACATACACATATAGTTGAAAAATAAAATTGGTGTAAAATCTATAATCACATAGAATAGTACAGGTAAGGGACATTTACAAATGTTGAAAAGGCACACACATGAATAAAATCAAAGGACATTAACAAATATCCTAAGGCACATACTAGAAATAAGTATGAACTAGGAATGTAATCATATCAGGCTATGTTAAGCAAGAAGATAAAGCATGTAAGGACTCAAAAATACAAGAACATCTAACTAATAAAATTAAGTGTGAAAGTATCAAAGATATGTTAAAAAAAGACTAGGTATATGTAAATAAATACATAAGTTCTAAATAATAACTAGTGTATATAGAGTAATCTATGTAATCTAGTAAATAATGTACATCAACATGATAACTAGAGTGTATGGTGTATAAATGACATAACCTAAAAGGTGTAGTCATGTATAAGATGCCCTTAGGGGGAATATATATCAATTTTCATCTCACATGTAGGAGTAAGATGCCCCCTCAATGGGTAGAGTGAAGTAATCAATAGTCTATAAGTCACTGCACACATTCAAAGAAGATCAAGTAAAGCATGGTAATGTAGATAAATTGATAAATAATAGAATATAATAGAAAATGTAAGTCTAGCATAGGAGTAGAAATGTAAAGCATGGAGGATGCATACAATCAATATGTTTTTGTGTTTACGACATTTGAATGTTTTTGGAGTTTGAAATTTTGTATTATTTTTGGTATTTTTGAAATGTTATATTGTTTTTGTATTTTGAGAATATTTGAGCTATGTACAATCAATCATAGGGAAATTATATACAATCAAGCATATGAGACTATGTATAACTAGGTTAGGAAAAGATGGTACTAACTGATGAGTCTCGTAGGAGACTCCCTATCATGGTGTCCTGTATCAAGGAGATGAATCATGTCTGATCAAGAAACATGATGGAGATGCTAAGAATATGGCTCTAAAAGTTTTATATGTCATAAATGGTATAAAGTCTCTAAAGTGGGAACTAAATTTAGGGTTTGATTGTAACTCTAATAAGTGGATGAAATTGTAGGGATCTTAGGGACCCATTTGGTAGTAGGAAAATCTTTCTAAACATGTTCTCTATGTATAGATGCATGAGATCTCAATGAGACTACCTTGGGTGTGAAAACTATAGCTATAAATTGTCTAGAATCTTGAAGTTGTGGAGATGTATGAACCCTATGTGATGGTGATGGATGTCTTAACTATGTCTGAATCTATACTAAAAGAAAAACTAGAAATGGTGGAGAAAGTTTAACTAGTTGCAAAGATGAAATTGGTGACTGTGGAATAGTAGATGGATGTAAAGTGGGAAGTGGTAACTCATATTGAACTCCAACAACTATAATAACTTGATTAGCATGAATGAATTACATGCCTATATAAACTATATAATTACTATGTGAAGTTTTTCAATCCATGGTTAACCAAGTAACATATCAAAAACTCCCACAATATGAACAATAGTGAATGGTATGGCCACATGTGTTGGACCAACCTGTGGAGGAATTACAATCTCACCCAATGAATTATTTACATGCCCACTTAATCCACTAATAACTATGTCCATTAGGGTAATATCCTACTCTTAATATCCCAAATTCTACAATAATGTCATAGTGCACATGTTTACATTGGATCCATTGTCAATAAGATCACTATTAATAGGATGATTACGAATGTAATCTTTGATAAAGAGTGCATGATAATATGAATCATCCTTTATGATCTCTTGCTCTGAGAAGGAGATGGAAGGTCTAGCTAGAACTATGGAATTGTATACACCAATCATGTTTCTCAAAAGACGTGATTCAACTTTAGGTTCACTATATGTATCTAGTGGTGGATGTGCATGATATGCATGGTGAACCCCTGATGTGTCCTCTGTCTCCTATTTTGAATGCTACAAAGAAGGATCTAAGAAGATTTTCATATGTTTAGCCTATGTTTATTTTGCTTGAGGAGGCTCAACTGAAGTGCTAAGATCAATATGATTTCCATCTAGTAAATCATATATCTTGTGTCTCAAATTGATGCATCTATTTGTTGTATGGCCTAGTTCCTTGTGAAACTCACAAAATGCATGTTTTTAATATCCTCATAGAGGAGGATTTATTTGGTCAACTTCCAAAATAGGAGGGAGAGATATGAGGTTACATTGCAATAACTATTGTAAAATTTTGGTTGGAGAAACTGGTAGATTGGTAAACTTATTCCAAGGAGGTGTTGATAAAATCACATGATGAAAGGGATATAAAGCTACATTGACTATCAGTTAATTCTAAGTCTTGTTATCGTTGACCTTCACCTTATATGGGAATTTTTTATTACTCTTGTTGGTTGTTTCTAAGATACTTGTGTACTTGGGTTTGCACATTAAAATTAACTTGACTTCTCTTTCCTTTAGTGTGTGACACAATTTTGTGAACGAAGAGAATCTTTTAAACATAATTGATTCATGAAAAACTAGTAAGAGACTCTATTTGAAGAGATTTTGTAACACTTGATCAGCCATGGGTCTAGTCATCTTAGCCAAGATAGTCTTATATCGAAGAACATAATTTGTGAGATGCTCATTTGACCTTTGTGTTTGTTATGCAACTTGGCCATATGAAACCTTATCACCAACATTAATGTTAAAATGAGCTAGGAACTTATTAGATAAATGATTAAATACACTAATTGATTGATTTGGTAAATAATAGAACCATTATAAAGCATAATCCTTTAGGCTCTATGAAAATAGCTTGGTAAGTAGCTAGTCATTTAGTACATAGTCCAAGTATGTTGCATGAAAATATTAAAAATATGTCTCTGTATGACCCTTGCCATGATAAAGAGTAAGCTTAGGTTGAAAAAAACCTTGTGGCAAGGTTGTGGAAGCAACGTGATGTGCCAATGGTGTATGTAATAAAGCAAAAGTGTTTAAATCAGCCCCTTGCTCAAGATGTAGCACCTTGGATTAAAGAGATATTATATTTTACATAAGGGCTATCACATCAAGGGACAAATATGTAATAGCTATAGCTGGTAGCATAGAAGAAGTTTAGGCTACTATAGGGGGTTGTTGAGACATAGTTTCCCTCATAGTGTCATTTACAACTGTTGCTCTATAGGAATGGAAAACTCAACTTGTTTATCTTTTTTTATTTCCATGAGAGATTGTAATATAAGAGTATGATCTCAAGGTATTTCCTTGAGTCTTTCTCTAAAACTTTAGAGGATAAAATATTTTTTGAGTAAAACTTAATTATAAATAATGGGTGGAAGTAAATCAGTAGTCCAATGTGGTGGAACATGAGCATTGATGTGTACATCATCATTTTTATTCTCATATTATTGATTGTTTGAATTATTCTCATTTATATGGGTGTAATCTAGATGTGTAAAATCAATAGATAGAGTTTGAACTAATAGTTTATCTATTGTATACATTCAAGTTACAAGAATCTAGGTGAATTCAAGAGGATTGTCACTAAGTCTTGCACTTTTTCTAAAAGGAAGATATGTAAGCAACTTAGGTAGCATAAGGAAAACAACCTGGATGATAGTAGAAAAGATTAAATGAATATAATATAAACAAGGAACTAGAATATGCATAAAAAGGATACAAGATTTACACGTGTAAAGTGAGACCTCAATAAGAAAATAGGAATTAGTACATGCAACTAGGGTTTGGATAATTATAATTTTGAAAACTACTATGGAATTTTGAAAATGAAATTATATTTCTAAATTAAACATGCAACTAAATTTTTTAAAAATTATTGGAAATGCTTGATTGAATAGGACCTATTATGTGTAACTAGGGTTTTGAGAAAAATATATTTTTTGAAATTAATATTGAATTTTGAATTTTTAAGGGATTTTATGATATTAATATGATATAAAAAAATCAAAAAATTGTTGGAAAAACACTAGGACCTAGTATGGGCAACTAGGGTTTGAAAGAAAATTATTTTAAAATTTACTACTAAATTTTAAAATTTGAAATGAATTTTTGATTTAAATATTCAAGTAAAAATTAATAAATTTATAGGAAAAATTAGTAGGAATTGTACCCTAGGTTTTGTAGGGTTTTTATGTGTAAATGAATTAAGTCAGGTTCACCAAATGATTTAATAGTTTTGGGAATAATTAGGGTTTTATTCTATATTTAGTTAAAGTGTCTAGATTTATAAATAAGTAAATAATATGTTATAAATAATATATTGATCTATGAAATTTATTAATAATCAGATATTTTATAAAAATAGAAATAAGAGGGATAATATAAGAATTAGCTTACATAGTGTTGATCTAACAAAGATAAGATCTGATATTTATTATGTAAGCCTAGGACATTGTCGTAAATAAGATTTTAACTTTCATTTTCTAATTGGATAGGAGTGTTGAAAGTGGACAAGAATGGCATCAATGATATAGTCCTTGTCTAATGTTGTTGTCCTGAAGACCTAAGTTTTCTAGGTTTTGTTTGACATGTCTATGTCACTGTGTATCTAGAGTTTTGGTAGCCAAAAGTATATATAGCTCCTTGTAGAGTAGATTTTCTCTTCAAACCATATCCTCAATTGTAATTTAACCAATTTTAAATAGAAGGGGGGTTAGTGTGTGTAAGATTCACTAGACGTGGATCCAAATCCCTTGTGTGGGAATGTTGCCTACATACCAATAATCCCAAAGGGGATCAACTCATCTGTAGTTCTCCCTTTAAAAGTTCTTCATGAATGTGTGATATGAAAATGTAAGGAAATGCTAAATTGGGTGTGCTTGAGATGACTAGGGATTGGTATAAATATTTAAATAAGCTATAAATAGTATTGGATGGCTATATGTAGAGAATAGGTAAACGTGCTTGAGTAGTCTTGCTCATATTCTTGTTTGTTTTGGAATATTTTCTAACCCTTTCCAAATGATCTTTGAATGGGATTTTATAGGGATATATTGGTCATGGGTTAAATTCAATCATGCTAGGATGACATAATGAAAAATAAGATTTAGGTAAAAATGGTCATTTTGGCTCAAAAGGTGATTGGATAGGAGTGTTACAAAGGGGAAACCCTAGGTTCCAACACTGTAGTCCAACCTAGGCACTATTTTCCTAAAGGTTTAGGACTAGGGGAATGGAAAGAGTATGGAAAATGGATCTCAGATAAGATGTAATGAGGTCTTGAAATCCTATTAATAACTAAGAATCAATGAAAATAAGCCTAAAAGGGTCATCAGAGAAAGTAAGAGGGATCTATGGATTAGGAGTTAGAAACAACACTCAAGTTACCAGTTTTGTATTTTAGTATGACTAAAAATTCAAACCTTTTATCTTCCCTTAGGTTTTCATTCTTATTTATAGGATTTAAAATTTATGTATTTAAATTTGATTTTTATACCCAATTTTTTATTTTCCTTCATTCAAAAATTACATATGGCTATAATGTATGTACATAGTTTATATTTATTGAATCAATCTATGATCGTAATAATTAAATTTTGTTTTCCTTTATTATGAAAAATATGTAAAAATTATTTAATTTAATGTATCAAGTATTTTTACACTAATAAGGCTAAAATCAGCCTACATAGGTGGTATAGTTGGCTAAAGCCTTTGGGTTCACCCCATATAAGTCTCAAGGCCATTTCTCACCATCTATATTTTCAAGGCTTTTTGTTGCATGTGGGCCCCATCGAGAGCACCTAGAGGATTAGTCTTGCCTCCACTCACCCCAATGAAGGTTGATGGGTGAATTCATAGTGTCTTAATTGGGATCAAGGAAACCTCTGGGTTAGAAAAATGGAAAAAATCAATAATGAATAATATTTAGCTTACCTTCATTATTTATTATTATAATATTTAGTCTAATTTTATTTTTTATACCATTAGACACCAAAGGTCACACTTGACTCATTTTTTATGTTCCCTACTATACCTAAAGATTATAATAGTTACCATCATGGCCACATTATTTTACTAAAGCTTATATTACATTTCATAGTCCATAATATCAATATTATAATAGGTATGGTTCCCCAAAATGCATAGGATAATGGAGGTAGTAAAAAAATTAGTATTTAAACCCTCCATATCCCATAAGACCATCAATAAACTAAAAATTATCTAGGCTAATATTTTTATCCTCAAGCTATTAAAGAGACCAATTATTTAGAAAGATGTCTTATATTAGACATTTCATGAAACAAATTAACTAAATGATACAAAATCTACATAATTTTATTTTATTATAAATATATTAAACAATATAAGAAAATTCATTTATTTAAGGAGGTTTTTCCTACCAAACAAACAATAGAAATAAAAATCCCATCAGTCATTTAGGTTCAAATTAAAAATAAAGAAATCAAGTGTGTGTTAATAAATAAGAAATCATGAATGAATTTTTCTTATAAAACTTGATTACTAATATGGATTATATTCAAAACTAAAATCAAATCATAATAAGATTTGATTGTGTTGCATGTTAGGTACTAGGGTCAATATTTCGATTGAAATTAAAACTAAACATAGTGTCTACTTTATTTTGGGTAATGCTCAATCATCTACATTATAATTTGATTTTGGTTCAACCTTTGATACACTCTATCAAATCATTACCATATAAACTATACATATATGGTATCTCAAACATGATTTTTACTTGTATACATTATTTGTAGATGATGATATAATGTAAAATGACATAATCCAATAATGGGGGTAATTCTCAGTTAGATTATATGTATTATTATATACTTCCTCATTCATATCCTATCTCACTAGATCAAATACATACATATGAGGTTGGAGTGTCAAATAAATAAAACTATAAGGAAATATTCATATTCATTAAATAATAACCATTGAAGCTTTCACAAACTAATATATATCAAAATGAGATAATTCTAGATCTCCCCTAGGTGGTAAGTTTAGAAAATATAAATGTCATATTCATACATGGGTATGATAGAAATGAAAATAATACACACACACACACACACACACACACACACACACACACACACACACACACACACACACACACACACACACACACACACACACACACACACACACACACACACACACACACACACACACACACACACACACACACACACACACACACACACACACACACACACGATCATCTATGTATCCTAAATTTAAATCCTATTGACCAAGATGAGTAATTTTATGATAATATGTGTACACCTAATGGCCTAGGATAATTCATGTGTAAAGAGTAGTGATAATTCATAGGTTTCTCCTCAAACACATTATACAATGGGAATAGGAAAGAAAATAATTTTAGATAATTGACATAATTATGATTATAGTTATAACGGGTTTTTTAATATTATTTCACACCATGACTTTCATATGTTAAAGGCACCATCAAGACAAACCTTTTTAAAATCATACATAACTAGGGCACAATAATAATTATAAATTTATTAGTATAACTAAGGTTTTGAGAAAAATTCAATGAATAATGTGGATTTTTCAATGACAAAATATTCAAAAACATTATAATTGATGATTATTCAAATTAAAAAAAATATATCTTATGAACACTATTGGATAAAAATTTGATTCCATTACTAATAATGGTAAGATCCACACATATACTAATATAAATATGTAGAAGATAATGTATATTATAATAACATATGAGATATTGGTAGGAAAATATGCCCTAATATTTAATATATCCAAAAATAAAATAATACATTTATATTAGGGAGACACCATACAATACTCCTTAAGGAAGAAATAACTCCATAATTCCATTTCAAGGGGGACACCTCCAATGTGCTTCTAAAAAATACAAGACTCAACACTTACTTGATGTCCTTTACATTAATCTTCATCTCCTTTATATGTACTCTATATTAGTAATATTTATTTGGTATACTTATAAATCTAATGTAGGATGACTCATTACACAATGTACTAATTCCACAAGTTACTCATTTAACCCATACAATTAACTAAGGGTTATTTGTTCCAAATTGCAACATCTCCATGAACCCCTATAAAATAAATCATATCCTTAGCTATGTATCATGTCATCCCTCCTTGACATGTTTTTCCCTCAAAACATGAGAAGAAATCAATTAATGAGTGTGCTTCAAATCATTTCACGCTTATATACATGCCCTATTATTCAATCATCTATATGAGAGTTTTTAAGGTGATTATACACCAAAATTTCTTCCCATTCTACTATGTTAATCTAATTCCAATAATGATCATAGTTATACCTATTTTGTATCCATGAATAACTATTCCACTAATTCCATGTTCCATATTTGATTGTACTATTTTGATTTCATATATAACTATAGTATTTATTCTTTTTCCTTCATTAATATTCATAATGTGTTTTCATTGATTATTTGTGCCATAATCCACTACACTACTCTGATTCCATTTATAGCCATAGTTTTTTATTTTTTGATTCCATGTGTAACCACAATGATTTTTACTCTGATTCCCTATATAGCCAAAGTGATTTTTTCTAAGACACTCCATGACATGCCACCATGAAATTTTCCTTTTTTGATGGTTTATATGTATTTATGCCCTAAATTTAGTATCATTTTTTAATACTTTGACCTTATCAACCTTTTATTATACTTTTTCCACCTTTTCATTTTGTAGAACCTTTATATTTTGAATATTTTAAGGGTTATTTTCTACTTATACCATTTATTAAATTGATTATTCATATTAATATTCATTATGATATTATTCACCATATTTAAATTCATCCTCATGATCTACCTTGTAATTATTTTATTATTCATTAAGTGTGATATCCTAAAAAGTGATCTCATTTTTTTTGTACCAAATCTTCATGAAATTATTATATACAATAATATTAATTTTTACCTAAGTATATAAAAAAATGACATCCTCAAACAATATCCAATAATTCATCCTTGAATCAAAAAATATGAATCCAAAAAATATTTGTGCATAGTGAGATTTAAACATTAAAAAAAATGAATCTTCTTCCCATCAAATTGAGATTCCTTGATAATATTTGATTAAACCTATAGACACTGAGCCACATCCATATTTATGGATTAATTATAAGTATTATGGACATAATAATATTATTCCTTTGAATGTATCCAAGAAAATGAAATATTGAAGCTTCTCTCTTTAGAGATAAATTATTTGAACACTTATCCTCCATATGTCCTTATTCATCATAATGATCCTCCACCTCTCCTTATACATTATTTTTAGCCTCATCATCATCATCATCATCAACATCGTCGTCTTCGTCATCATCATCATCATCGTCACCGTCGTCGTCATCATCGTCATCGTCATCATTATCATCATCATCATCATCATCATCATCATCATCATCATCATCATCATCATCATCATCATCATCATCATCATCATCATGATGTTAATATTATATTCTTATTCGTCATATATACTCTCTTCCTCATTACCATCATCATTATTAATCTTGTCCTCTTTCTCCACATCATCCTCATTTTTTGCTTCCCCATGTTTAAACATTTTATTTTTTATTTTCCATATATGATTCATAAAAACTTAATTTTTTTAATATCCAAAATTAACTTTATACCTTCTTTATTTATTATATATATAAATAAATGTATTCAGAGTACCAGTATTCAAAATATATCAATTTTATATCCTAAATATGAGAATAGAAATGTGTTGACAAGTAAAATGAATTGTTTATGAATATATTAGACATCAAAATCAAACTTTAAAGAACATAACCCCACCATATTTTAAAAAATGAAAATAAATTAGAATAAAACCTAAAATTATAGTTTGTAAAGTTAAATTTTAAAAATATATAATATCATAATAAATTTCACAAAAGATAACACATAACCTAATTTTTTTACTAGAGATTTTATACTTATTTTTGAGCTTTACTGAAAAATGGAATTAACTAATATGTTTTAACATGAAGAACCTATGCACACAACATAAGTAAATGAAGAATCGCATGAACATGCATCACAATATAAAGGTAAATTTTTGATAAATCCTTAATAAAAACCTCTAAATAGAATAATCATCAACACCAATGGTGAAACAAACATCATTCACATAAGATATGTCTAATATGTAGAATTGCAAGTCATGAAATAAAGGATTAATGGTAAAATGCATTTACACAAGTCTCATTTAGTAATGAGAAGACCAAAAAATATCAATATCCACAAATAAATAAGAATAAAAATCCATATTCCAAAAGAAATTGGAAATAAAATCCTTCCTCACAACAACATCATGGGAAAATTCTAGAATAATGATTCATAGACGAGGATTATATTTAGGCTAAATAGGCAACTAAGGATAAATGTCATCCAAATTTAATCTAGTACGTGGATTTTATTAGTAGCATGAATGGATATAAATATTGGTTTAGAACTTTGAACCATTCATCATATCCAAATAATATATCTCTTGGATATGACACCTCATATAGTGCCTATTATAGCATAAATTTTTACCCTCATGAGAGAGTTATTTAGGATATTTAATTAATATATACAAAATGGGAACACCTCCAATATATTTGTATCATATGATGGAGGTGAACCTTTGGGTTATGGTCTAACTCCATAGGTTTATCAATTAAGTTCTTAACAAACTACTAATTAACAAAGAAAAGGGTTATAAATAGGAGAAAGGGAAGACTAAAAACAAAAAAGGGTGATGAATAAAACTTAATTACACTCCAAATTTATTAATATTTACACTAATTAAGCTCAAATATAACCCTCACTCACACAATCTTTCAACTTGATCATTTTGCATCAATATTTCCAAAACTAGGCCCACTAGACAAGAAATGAAGTATGGAAGAATATAAAACTCAAACTATACCATCATCAATGATCAAATATGAAAAATTTCATACCTTTAAAAATGGTATACTATTTTCAAATAGGTAAGAAACAAGGGAAATCACCAAGGAAGAACACATCCCCACAAATCCATCATGCACAAACTAAGCATAACACTAATTACAAGTAAAGAGATAGGCAAAATAAGTTATTTTATTAATTTAATAATATGTTATTAAAAAAAAAGGTACGTATATTCCATATAAAAGTTATTATCATCCTCAAAATTGGGAATAAAATGGATATATAGGAGAAAAGGGAAGAGAAGAAAAGAAAGCTCTCAGAATTCAATAAATGAAGCTCAACCACCTTCCATGGAGTCTCAAAAACATTTAGATTAATTAATAACTAATATTATCTCATAAAACTAACATAAAAATGTTAAAATGGTCTTCAATCCTTCTCATTTTCCTAAAAAGGCATTATAAGACAAAAAACTTTGAGGAATATGATGTCACACTCCACTAGTTTTGAGAAAAGTCTTCAAAAACTAGAAATATCATTTAATGCTCCAATTAATGCTTGAGAAAAATATAAAAATATCTCAATAATTCCTTAAATGATCCATAAATTATACTAAACTCCCAAAATATCTATTCCACTTGAATTATATTACCCATCTCCACTTGGCTTGTGTTGGCAACTCAGTAACATGGTTAGTGATCTTGGCACTTTATGATTGCAACTGATCTTGAAGGTTAACCTTGGGTGCTTGATTTTATGTTTTATTTTATCTTAACTAATTTTTTATCCTCCAACCTACAAAATACTCCATGAAACCTTAAAATCCTTTGAAATCCTTTAATGGAAGTATTCAAGCTCAAGCCATCTTCAACTAACTATCCTAATACCTACTTTTAAGGCCATTTTGGGCCTCATAATAACCCAAATGAGACAATTTATTCTAAAAAAATAGGTAAAAAATAGTTTTTAGAGAGTAACATACATGTTATAGGTGGTTTTAATGTGATTTTAGGTCATTTCATGGGCTTATGAGTTCAAAAACTCAAAATTGATCAAAATAGGTTCCTTAGCAGCTTAAAATGATTTTAGGCCTTTCCATGGTGATTGGGATATTTAATTAAATTAATTTATATTTATGAATCTTTTTTTTATGAATAATATTATTTTTAGACTATTCTTAGACTATGATTCACTTGGAAACTCATTAAACTAGATTAGGAAGGTTTGTAACATGTTAGGCTTAGGTAGGTCTAAGAGGGTATCTTTGATAATTTAAACAACTTGGAGTATTTTTTTCCTTTTAAAACTCACTAAAAAATAATGGTGTATCTTATAAAAACTCTTTATCACTTTTTAATACATAAATTATCCTTTTGACCTATGTAAAAGGCTCCTTTAGACTTGGTTTTGATCATAAACTCCATTAATGGAGATATGAAAACTTGGTTTTTTCTATTGAAGTATATTAGGGGATTGATAAAACATGTAAATATTAAATCACATAAAAAAATACCTCCATTTCAAATTTCAATTCATTTCATTGAGTAGAACTCAAAAAATACATCTTTTGGGGTTACCTCAACCTTCATTGTCAAATTTATGATTGTGTATATGTCTGATTTCTTCCATTTTATCAAGTTTTATGAGGTCCAAGACCTAATTATTTTTTAATTAATACCTGGAGGGACATTAAAAAAACTATTTAAAACATTTTTTTCAATTATTAAGCATTTAAACCAACCAGAATCACCAATTTAGGCATGTAACACACTCACAAAATCAGAACCAAGAAAACTAGGAAGAGAGAAAAAACATTTCTTGATATTTATAAGGTCTTAAGAATTAATTATTTTTTATTTGGAACATATATATATATATATATATATATATATATATATATATATATATATATATATATATATATATATAATTATCCAAATATATTTCATAATACAACCATTTATACCTATTAAAAATATCTTTTCTGACTATCCCCACTTGTATGCCAAAATCCTAATTTTTGAAAATTTGCCCTTCTTCATGTTTAACCTTGAAATTTTGAATTTGATCACTGTAAATAGGTGTGGGGACACTTAAAATAAACCTAAAATTCATCAAAAACCCTGACATGATGTTAAAACAATTTGTCATACGTTAAGATCTTTCAAGAAGCTTGCCTAGCTCCATGTTCACCTCAACAGACATGCATACGCCTATGAGAGAACAATGGGTACTTAAAATATTAGTGTGACCAAACCTATATATATATATATATATATATGTCACTCATTACCACCAACTTTACCAAATTTCATAACTTGATTGTACCTCTAGATGCCCCAAAAATCATTTTGATCAAAACTAGCTAGTGGGTTGCTTGAGTGAAAGATTATTTATGACTAAAAGAGGTATGTAATGAAAAAATAGGTGATTAAAATATTAATTATGATTTAATTATGGAATATGAAAATTTATATACTCATCATGATCATACATACGAAAAATGAGAGCCTAACTCCTATAGATTCTCCAAAATATTAAATTTCTCAAAGATTGGCCTTATATATATATATATATATATATATATATATATATATATATATATATATATATATATATCTCATTACCACCAACTTTACCAAATTTCATAACTTGATTGTACCTCTAGATGCCCCAAAAATCATTTTTATCAAAACTAGCTAGTGGGTTGCTTGAGTGAAAGATTATTTATGATTGCAAGAGGTATGTAATGAAAAAATAGGTGATTCAAATATTAATTAGGATTTAATTATGGAATATGAAAATTTATATACTCATAATGATCATACATACCAAAAATGAGAGCCTAACTCCTATAGATTCTCCAAAATCTTAAATTTCTCAAAGATTGACCTAGGATGCTTGAGTTTTACTTGGAGAGTACCTCAGATCTAAGATTAAAAATGGGTATATACCTTGTTATCTAGGATAAATAAAAACCATATATTCATATTTTGTGTCATGAAGACCCTATGTACCAAATTTTGGGGTTAGATCACCTCTTTAGCATCCTCAACTCTTCAAATCTTCTTTAAATTAGTCCTCAAGCTTATAATTGTGTGTGCAGTATAAAACATTTTTCTCAACCTTAGACATGCTTATTTCCATCTTAGTATATTTTGGATTTTTATTATATCACTCTTGAGAGTGACTTGATTACATTCATCTAGTTATACAACCTTGCATTTCTTTAATAGACTAATCATTCCATACACAACTAATAAGGCCTATTGGTTTTATATACTCATTTCATAAGGGAGAGATAATATGTTATTGTGTAATTGAACCTCATGTCCTACCTTCTAAATTTAACACTCAAAAAATATTTTTCATGATTCAAGTGACCTTTCCTTCCTACCTTTGAATGCTTAAACACCTTTGAAACCAACTAGATCCTTCACTTGTAGCTCAAAACCCATTTCTAGGCTTTTACATTAAAATACATTAAACTTAGCTAAAGCGTTTCAAAAGAGTGAAATGAACATGAGGTAGGGCCATGAATTTTATTTTATATTTCTACCATTGGATCATCCATTGCACTAGTACTATCTCATCTTTGGAGCACTTCAAATCATCTTTATAACACTTTAAAACATCTTTAGAGTACTTTGGAGTAATTTAGAGCATTTTTGGAGCACTTCAAAGCATATTCACAACACTTTGGAGCATATTTAGATCACCTTCAGATCACTTTGAATCATCTTTATAGAAATTTAAAGCATCTTCAAATAAGTTTATATCATCTTCATATCACTTCAAACCATATTTGAAGCACTGAGACTAGTCATGAAATCAAGAAGTCACTAAATGGCTTAGGAGAGTGTTCTAGTCCATCTAACCAAAAGTTTTATATGTAGGCCAATTTTGGCCAACATTTTTGGTGACCTCCTAGGATTGCATGCCTATTTACGAAAAATACTATTTGCCTTAGTCTATCCATTGGGATTACGGAGTCACATAAGTCTTTTTCAACTGAGCACAAGTCTTCAAACTCTATTTATTAGAACTTTCAAAATAACAAGGACAACCCAAAAATAAATCAACAATGTGCTCAAAGAACTTAGGGAAGGGAAACACACAACAAAAAGGAAATATTCATAAGGCACATAGAGGAAAGAAATAAAATCTACTCATAATATTACAAGGCTAAAAATTTCTTTTACTTTCCTCCTAGATAAAATGGGAATATTTTATCATCATTCACCTACAATGGACAAAGATGAAATATACCTTGCTTTTGAGGCACCAAACTTAGTGAACTAGATTTATTGATTTCTAATATTTTGGGCATGATCTCTATTGGATAAAATGCGATAAACATGTCTCCAATGTGGATAAAATATCTTATTAGTTCAAGAGTTTTTTCATGTGTCTCATCAATCTTAAGAAAGCCTTGCAAAAAGACTTCATTCAGGTTCTTGGGAGTAACTAGATTTTGTTCATTTGGTGTCTCAAAAATACCATATTATTATACCTTTTTAAAAAAAATTAATACTTATCATGCTTATATAATCATGCTCATAATTTTTTGGAAGAAGGACATGTCTCTCAGCCTCCTCAAACTCTTTGGTTATGGCATGAAATTTATGCCACAACTCATTAGGCTCTTTACTGGTATGTTTCTAAAATTTTGTAATGTAAGCACTTGATATGTCTCCTTCATCAACCTCACTCAATATTATATCCTATTTTTTAAATTTGAAGTAGGGTTGATTTAACCAACCAAGGTACAAAAGATCACACTTGTCTTTCTCAACATCTGATTCATCTTCCTCTAGCTCTAACATATCAGGGCTATCTTAAATTGACACCTCAACTTGAAGTGGACCAACCTCTAGTACCTAGTTCTAATACTCTTTTTCATTTATGTAGAATATACATTTAGTGGTCCATTCAAGGTCTATCCTATATTCAGCTTAAGGATTTTTCTATTTAGGATATAATTCATTAGTGTCAAATCATGTGAAGAAGGCTAATCCAAAATTGATTTTATCCATTTTAAATGAAATGAGTTACCTACCATGATCTCTTCATCATATGCACTTGTATTATCCTCTTATGGATCACCTATGACTACAAGATCCTCCTTTATCATTCATAAATCATGGTCTTTCTCCAAGATGGTGATTTTAGGAGGGTGAAAAAATTCACATTGTTTACAACTTAGGAGAGTAATACTCCAACTAAGGATATTCATAGGTGTCTCTGGTGGATATTGAGGAGGGGAGGAGGAGCCATGGAACTCTTATAAATCAATCTCATTGATTTTAAATATGCATAAACCACTTTCCATTTGAACTAAAACTTCCTCTTTCGCTAAGACTAATTCTTGGGTGACCACAACTAGCACCTCCTCCTTCATCTCTATGCCTTCCTTGACTAATTTACATGAGGTATATTTATAGGGTACAACCACCTTATATTCTTCTTATTATTGAATAGTCATGGGATATATTACTTTCACTAATGAGGGAATGATATAACTAGGATCATTGGCATATGGAGAGATCCATGGTGGGATGGATTCATGATTTTAAACTAAATTGTCTTCTTTTTGTCTCCATAAAATAGGTCCTCCATTGCAAATGGAGATGGTGAGAGTGAAAAAATGTCCTCTTGGTTGAGTAAGAACATAAGGATTTACTGGATGCTCTTGGGGAAGAGTGGGATGAATATGCTTATGAGGGAGAGAGTGTGTAGGGGTAGTATAGGGTAAATTTATTTTTTTTAGTTTGATATGTTCTCCCTCCTAATACTCTAGCACCTCCTCAATTGTTATTACCGACCCTTTCATCTCTATCTTCTCAACATGTGGATGGTCACCTTCTTTAATGGATTCCCACACATTCCAAAACTTATGCAATAATTTCATTCTCCCTTGCATGGAATGAATGGTGAATTCTTGTCCAAGGCTAACCTCATTATTTATTTTCATGATTGCTCTCCCTTGGTCTAGTATTACTTTTTTTATTTTTGACAAGGATGGGCCTTGACAAGGTTGGATAGGTATCTAATTTAAAGCTCTTAGAGGTTGATTTTAAGGCTCCTAGAGTGGAGATGACACATAAGATTGATTACAATAAGTATGATAATCTTCATAAGATATAAACACACTCTTGAATCTTTAGACCATGCCTCTCAAACACAATTTTTTATCCCTCTCACAAACTGCCCATTGTTAATCCTTATTAACTAACCACCTATTCTTAACCAATTGAAGATAACTACTTTCCTATTATATAGAATGAATATGTATGAATTAATAAATTTATAAATCCCTACCATTCTCCCTTATCAACTCAATATAATTTGATAATGTTTGCTTGAATCTTGACAAGGATGTAATAGGATAAACATAGTCTTGACAAGGGGGATTATATGAGTGATTTAAATGTAAAGGAGGCTAGTCTTAGTCATACATAGGGGTGGGAGGTATAAAAAGGCCATGATGGGGCTGATAATTTTATTGAGTGCCACTTGGGGAGAACACATAAATGTTATAAGCTTGATATGAGTGATGTTGAGGTTAAGAATAAGTATATTGATCAAAATAGATTTGAAAATACATACCAGAGTAATAATTTTAGGCACTTAAGATAATTAACAATATGATGTTAATATTGGAGTCACCATTGATGTTTGAAAACATTCATTTTAAGCTTAAATGCATTAAAGATCGACACCAAGAACCCTTCAGTGAAGTGAAGAATGCAGTAGTCCCATCAAGCATGCCAAAAAATTCTTATAACATAAAATTGCACCCTTGTGAGATAGTTATTTAGGATCTCTCAATAATAGATACAAAATGGGAACACCTTTATGATGTGGGTATCTTCTGATAGAGTTGAACCTCTAGTTTATGGGCTAGCTCCTTAGGTGTATTAATTAGGCTCTTAGCAAACTAATCTAAATTATTGATTGCCAAAGAAAAGGGTTAGAAAGAGGAGAAAGGGATGAATAAAAAAATTTGATAAAAAAAATTAATGAAACTCCAAATTTCTTGAAACTAACACTAATTAAGCTTAAAGATAACCCTCACTCACACAATCTCTTAACCTAATAATTCTGCATTAATATATGCAAAACTAGGCCCACTATACAAGAGATGAAGTATGGTAGAGTATAAAACTCACACTATAACATCATCAATGATCAAAGAATAATAATTTTATACCTAAAAAATGGTATAATACCTTTAAAGAGGCAAGAAATTAGGACAATCACCAAGGAATAACACCTCCCCATAAAGTAATCATGCACGAAATGACCATAGCATTAATTATAAACAAATAGATATGCACAATAAGTTATTTTATTACTTCAAGAGTTTTTTATTACAAAAAATTGGTATGGATATGCCATACCAATATAGGAATCATCCATACAAATGGGGAAGAAAATGGATATATACGCGAAAAAAGAAGAGAGGAGAAGAAAGATCTCAAAATTCAATATATAAAGCTCAACCACATTCCATGGAGTCTTAAAAACATTTAGATTTATTAATAAATAATATTTTATCATAAAATTAACCTTGAAAGGTCAAAATTGTCTTCAATCCTTCTCATTGGCCTAAAAATTCATTAGAAGATAAAAAACTTTAAGGAAGATGATGTCACACCCCACTAGCTTTGAGAAAAGTCTTCAAAGACTAGAAATATCATTTAATTATCCAATTAATGCTTGATAAAAATCTAAAAATATCTCAATACTTCCTTAAATTCTCCATAAATTCTCCTAAACTCCCCAAATATCTACTCCACTTGACTTATATGCCCCATCTCCACTTGGCTTGTGCTGGCAATTTGACAACATGGTTAGTGATCTTGGCACTTTATGCTTACAACTGACATTGAAGGTTTAATTTGGGTGTTTTATTTTATTTTTTATTTTTTCTTAACTCATTTTTTTTCCTTCAACCTCAAAAATACTCCATAAAACATTTAAATCCTTTAGACTCCATTAATGGAAGTCTTCAAGCACAAGCTATTTTTAACTAACTATCTTAAAACCTAATTTCAAGGAAATTTTGGGCCTCCCAAGAACCCAAAAACAATTTATTATTCTATAAAATAGTTTAAAAATAGTCTTAAAATATTCACCTACATTTTTTAGGTGGTTTGCAAGTGATTTTAGGTCATTTCCTGGGCTTATGAGTTCAAAAACTCAAATTTGGGTAAAATATGTTCATTGGTAGCTTGTAATGGTTTTAGGACTTTCCATGGTTATTGAGAAATTTAATGATATTATTTTATACTTATGGATCTTTAGGTAAGTTATAACCTACTTTTGAGACCATTCTTAGCCTATGATTCACTTGGAAACTCTTTAAATTAGCTTGGAAGTTTTACAATGTTTTACGCTTAGGTAGGTCTAAGAGGGTGCCTTTGACAATTTAAGCCACTTTGAGTATTTATTTCATTTTAAAACTAAATAAAAACATTATGGTGGATATTATACAAACTATTTATCACTTGTCCATAAACAAATCCTCCTTTTGATCGTCGTAAAAGGCTCCTTTAGACGTCATCTTTTAGCATAGACTCCATTAATAAAGACATAAAAACATGGATTTTTATTGAATTATATTAGGGGAATGATAAAATTTTAACACTAAAATTCCATAAAAACATACATCCATGTCAAATTTAAAATCATTTCATTAATTAGAACTCAAATAATACATCTTTTAGGGTTGTTTCAACCTTTTCAAATTTTTGAGTGTGTGTAGGTCTGAGTTATTTTATTTTCTCAAGTTTTATGAGGTGTCAAGACCTCATTATTTTTTTATCAGGACATTTATGGACCCCAAAAACTATTAAAATATTATTTTTGCATTATTAACCATTAAAACCAACCAGAATCACCAATTTAAGCCTATGACAAACTCAAAAAATGAGAACCAAGAAACCTAAAAAGAGAGAAAAAGGTATATCTTGATATTTATAAGGTATTGATACATAATTGTTTTTTTATTTTAACTTGGAATATATCAAAAAAATTATCCAACTATTATATTTAATCATCAAACCCTTTAAACGTCTTAAAATGTCTTTTGTGATTATTCTCACTTGCATGCCAAAATCTTGAATTTTGTAAATTTTCCCTTCTTCATGTTTATCCTTGAAAATATTAATGTGATAAATCTCACCAAGTTTTGGAATAATTAAAATCACACTCAATTTCCTTACAAAATATCACATGTGGTTCAAACCATCTATCATACCTTAAAACCCTTAACAACATTTTCCTAGCTCCATGTTCACCTCAACAAATAGGCATAGGACTATGACAAAACAAAGGGTTATTTAACTATTATTTTGAGAAAAAAAGTATTATATATATATAACCTCATTACTACCAAATTTACCAAATTTTATAAGTTGATTATACCTCTAAATTCCCCAAAACTTATTTTTCTCAAAATTAGCTAGTGGGTTGCCTGAGTGAAAGACTATTTATGATTGTAAGAGGTCTATAACAAAAGAGTGGATTATTAAAATATTTATTAGTAATTAAGGATGGAATATAAATATTTATCTACTCCCAATTATCATACTTACCAAAAATGAAATCCTAACTCCTCCTGTAGATGGTCCAAAATAATAATTTTCTCAAAGATTGGCCTAGGCTACCTAAGTTTTACTTGGAGGGTACCTCAAATATGAGACAAAAAATGGATACCTTATTATATAGGATAAATATAAACCATATAGTCATAATTTGTGTCATTATTACTCTTTTTACCATATTTTAAGGTTAGGTCACCTTTCTAGCATCCTCAACTCTTCATATCTTCTCTAAATTAGTCCTTAAGCTTATGTCTGTGTATAATCTGAAACCATTTTCTCAACCTTTCCCATGATTGATTAAAATATTAGTGTTTTGTGGAGTGTTATTATATCACTCTTGATATTTAATTTATCATATTAAGATAGTTATACAACCCTACATTTCTTTAATAGATCAATCTTTCCATAAATAACTAACTAGGCATGTTGGTTGTAGGTACTCATTTCATGAAGGAGAGAGAATATTTTATTATGTAATTGAACTTCATCAAATTAATTATAAATCCAAAACTTTAAGAATATTTTTAATGATTTAGTTGACCTTTCTTTCCTACCCTTGAATTCTCAAAATCCTTGAAAACTAGCTAGATCACTCACTTGCAAGTCAAAACCCATTTATAAGCTTTTACCTTAAAATACCTTAAACTTTTCTAAAGTATTTCACAAGACTGTAAGTAGCATAAGGTATGGCCATGAAGTTTATTTTCTCTTTCAACCATTGGATCATCCACTACACTAGGACCATCTCATTTTTAGAGAGCTTCGTAGCATCTCCAAAACACCATAAGAGCACTTCAGAACATCTTTGAAGCACTTAGGAGCACTATGGAGCATATTTGGATCACTTTGGATCATCTTTGAATAAATTTTAATCATCTTTAGAGAACATTCAAATAAATTTAGAGCATATTTGGATCACTTTGAAGTATCTTCAAAGTACTTCAAAGCGTCTTCAGAGCACTTTAGATCATCTTCAGAGCACTGAGACTAGTCTTGAAGGAAAGAGGTCATTGAATGGTCTAAGAGAGTGGAATAATCCATCTAGGCAAAAATTTTGTGTTTAGGATAATTTTGGCCAATAGTGATGAAACCAAAAATTCCATTTACTTACCACTTGGTAATCATGGACTTACAATTACTAACGTAGTATATGTTCTAGTCCTAGAAAAAAAATTAAATAAATTTCTCAATCATGACCTTAGTTGAATTTTATGATAAAATGATGAAAAAAAAATATTATTTTAGACAAGTCTCAAAGCTAAAAAATTATTTAAAGATCATTCAATGTAGCCAAAATGTTTCAACTTTATATTTTCCAAAAATATAATCAAGCTCTAGTTTTCAAATATATAGACTCAACCAATCTATGCAACATAATATATGTGTTGGGTGAATATTTTGTCACGAGCTAATTAATGGAGAAAATAGTGCTTCAACCATAGCATAAGGAGATTTATTATCCAAATGTGTAGGTAGACCACATCAAAATGGGAAAAATCTCTCCTCTCATCAAGGGGAGGTTCCCTATAACTATGAGGTACTATATACTATATATATATATATATATATGTATATATATATATAAGCTAAAAATAACACTCAGGAGTAGTAAAACACCATCCATCTCTCTTTTTTCAGAGATGATGTTCACATATCAGAGGAGAAATCTGGGAGGATTGGTGAAGGTACTTCTGTTCTTTCAAAAGTAATATTTAGCCAACAGCTAGATTCCTTCCTAGATAGTAAAAGTAACCACGAGAAATCCATAAAAGCAAAAAGTATTTCGTTGCTTCCCTCACTGAAATAGGGCATAGTAACACAATAGGATGAAGTGTAGCACAAATTATCCACCTCAACTGTGAAAGAGTGAAATATACAAAGGACAATGGAGGCATAAAGTCATCCCAAGATCCTTTACATAGAGAAAAAAAAACATACTAAAGACAATTGTGGTAGCCCAAAGTCTCTCCACAGTCAGCTTCAGGACACCTTCTAGATTACTTCCACTAGTTTTACTTGTTATATTAAGTGGACAAGCATTCTTCTAGGAAATAGACATAAGAACAATTTCCTAAATAACACAAGCTATTCTAGCACAAAGTTTGAAAGGTCACTTATTTTTTCATTCAAATAAAGAAATGTGATTAGCAATGTAAGCTCAAAGTCTCAAGAAATGCCTTTTAATTTAGGTAGAGTTGTACTTTTATAATAGATATATCTCCCCAAAATAATAAGAGAGATTACAATATAGTGCTCCAAGAAAGACTTTGGCACTTTGTTTCATGGAATGGCCCATGCTGCATTCAATGCCTTGAATGCATTTTCATTTCTGTCAAGGGGCCATGCTGGAACAGGGCATCAACCTTAACTATGGTGTGTCAATTCATCTCAAATGTCTCCTCCAAATTATTGGCTACCCAGTACTTTTCATGATATTTACACAGCTATCCACTTCACCTTTATTTGATGGAGAAAAATAGGCTGTATCCTTGAGTGATCGAGCTCTCTGATGTCTACCTGGTGGACTATTTCACCAACTAGAAATAACTCCTGCACAAATATTTTTGGTCTTTCCCTCATATTACCTCTTATCTTAACACACTTTATCTCTTCCTCATGATATGAGCTCTCAAGCTATCTCTTCCCTTTTTACTGGCTCTTTTAGCTTCTTCAACTGGTCATTGAGTTTATTCTTTAGGTTCTATGCCACATTTGAAAATAAATGGGCATTTTCTTACCTTTAATTTGACATCCACAGGGATGTTATTGGTCACTGGTCTCTTGAACCACTTTGAAACTTAACCCTTTAAACCATGTGAGTGCATTGGTTTAATGGTTCAATGGTTTAGATGGCCCTATTAGCTCCTTGGTTCAATCAGCTCCTTGGTTCAATCAGTTCCTTGGTTCAATTGGTTGAACCATTTATTTTAACTTGTCTCTAAAATATTTCATTTCCTTCCTTCGCTCGAAGCTTCCTTGTGAACTTTGAACTTATTGAACTCTTTGAACCATTTTAGTTCAAATTTCAATGGTTCAACATTTCATTCTCTTTCTTTGAATCTTTTTATTCTCTATGTCTTTGAACTTTATTAAACCTTTGAACCTTTAAACCTTGAACCATTTTGGTTCAAAGTTCAATAGTTCATTATTTTTCTTTGAATCCTTTGAATTTTCAAACTCTCTGGATTCTTTTCTTTTCTGTTGAACTCGTTGAACCTTTAAAATTTGAACTCTTTTGGTTCAAGGTTCAATGGTTCAATGGTTTATCCTTTACTCTTCGAATCCTTTATTCTTTTAAGTCTTTCAAACTTTATTAAACTCATTGAACCTTTGAACTTTGAAATCTTTTGGCTCAAGGTTCAAGGTTTAATGGTTCATCCTTTCTTCTTTGAAGTCTTCTTTTCTTCAAGTCTATTAAACTTTTTGAACTTTTTGAACTTTCCAAAGTCTTCAAACTCATTAAACTCGTCAAAGCGGTTGAACTTCTTTGAACTCATTGAGTGCTTAACTCTTTTTTGAACCTTTGAACTCATTGAAGCTTTAAACCTTGATGAAGTGGGGTTCAATGGTTCAATGGTTCAAGGGTTCATTCCATTTGTTTGAATCTTGCCACTAAGTCTTTTGATTAAACTTTAGCATTAAACCAGCCTTGAAAATACCTAAGTGTTGGAACTTCTTTTTGAGAAAGCCTACCTGTTGAACCTATGAGTTCTCTAGCTAAGAAGACTCGAATAATTAAATAATTTAAATACTCAAAACATGTTTTGAGAAGAGAAGAGAGAATTTTGGTTTATAGGACCAAAATAGTTAATATGTTGTCCCAAAAAACAAGTGACAAATTTTGAGAACAATAGCTAGCTCCAATTGGGTAACTTCTATCGATTGTAAAAAAAATCGAAGGGAGTAAAATCTAAAATCTCCAGTGCCTTTATATATGCCATTAGGTTACGTATTCATGCCACCCAAAAATAAAAGTGCCAAAAACAAATAAAAATGAACAACACAAAATAAGCTAAAGACTATACAAAAATTATACATATGTACAAGCTAATCTTATTTGATACTTCAAGGATTGAGGTGCTTCAAATGCTATCCATTGTGAGATAGTTAAAATGGAATTTTGTCTTCATATATCAACAAGAAATTATTTTCTCCCAAAAATTGATGATTGGCAAATGGACCTCTCCACCAAGAATCAAATTTTCTATGCATTCCTTTTGGTTTTATCCTCTTGCCCCACAATAAGACTTGATTTCCAGTCTAAAAATCATGAATCCTTGTTCTCTTGTAGAAGATTTTCTTTACGTGATTTTGATGTACAGCAACATGGTCTATCGCCATAATTCATTGCTCTTTTAGTTCAATCTAGCACATAATTTGATTATCAGCATCAAACACCTGCCAATGATTGGAATTGTCAAGCACACTTGGTCAAAAGACTAGCTTGATAGTGTAATTTTCACTTCAAAGTCTTTGTGAGGAACCAAGAAGGTCATAGAGATAGCCAATGAATCTACATGATTATGAAGCTCTATGGGCACTACAAATATATTAGAAGCATCAAAACTTTCAATATAGTCGCGTACTAGAATACGATAATGATGTAATATTTTGTTCTTAGTTTGACACAGGTTCCTCACCTAACAAACCACTAGCTCAACATCTCCTTTGGCATGAACAAGTTTGATGCGCCTATCTTGAGCAGCCTTCAATCTGAGCAACAGTGACTCATATTCAGTAGTATTATTGGTGTTGCTAAACTACAACTTGTATGAAGAAGGAAAAATATCTCCTTAAGGAGATATTAGAATAATCCCAACTCTAGCACCGGTAGAATAATAACTACCATCAAATTCTAGAATATAGACATTATCAGAAACTACTCCTTTCTCAAATTTTCCTTCATTTGGAGGGGAGGGTCATTCTACACCTACACTGTGCTCTATTAAGTCTTCAGCTATTTTGTCTGAATCAATTATTAGACTGTCACATTCATAAATTTCATTATTTAGGATAGGAACATCCTCTATAGTCAAGAAGTAATTATCCATGCTTGAAGACTCAAACATAATTTGAGCTTTAGGTGTTGATGTTTGAGTGACAACATATTTTGCCTCCTTCTTAGGGAGCAATCTCTACATGATGATTTTGAATAGGATCCTAAATTTAGACAGGTCCATGCTCAATTCTCCTCTAACATTCTTATAGAAATTTCATCCAAGAAGGATTCCATATGAGGCTGGGATGTCAGCCATTAGGACTGTCATCTTGATTCTCTTTTTTGGAAATTTGGCAAATGCAAAGTGGGCATCGTTGATTTGTCCCAGTAGTGACACTTGTTTATTCTCTATGGAGAAGCATCTCCCAAATGTCTTGGTCAGCATGAGTTTGAGAGATTCTACCACTTTGGTGGGCATGACATTGTCAGATGTACTTGAGTCTATTATGTAGTTATTCAGCTGGAGTCTATTTATCAATAGGGAAACATAAAATGGTTCTATTTTCCTTGGGGTAGCTAGAGGAGTAATGACAAGGTTATTCTAGGTGGATATGTTCTTGGGGGGACAAGGAGTTACTTTCAAAATTCCTTTTCCTATAGGGATGACTTTATCCTTCACACATTCCACTAATCTATCCAACTATTCAGGGTTGGATTGCAGGAATTCAAATTTTGACATTTGAATTTTTGTTTTCTTGACATGGTTGATTATATCAAATGTATAAAATGAATTAAGAATAGGGAAAGGTAGTTCATCCTTGTATTTTTTAGGGGGGTAGTGGTCTATGAATATGAAGTAGAAGGTGAAGGCATACTTGAGGTACTTACTTTTTAAGGGATCATCGGGTCCTTTCATTGAGAGGGCAGAGTGGTTCCCTGCTTAGCAATTGAAATTGCTAGTTAAAGTTGCTCCTCTATTTTGTCCTTATCATCTTTCTTGGCAGACTAGTTCTAGGATCTAGTGAATATAATGTATGACCCATAAAATGCTTCACCTTTACTTTTGGGTTCATATTGGTAGTTTAGAAAACCAATGTTAGAGTCACCAGTTGACTCTTATTTGTTTTTTGTGAAGAGATTAATGTCATCTTCTAGGTTTAACTCAGGTTAGAAGGAGAAATCAGATTCTATTTCAAGATATCTAATTTCTAAATTGGCTAGAGCTACTTCAATAACAAGTTTCCCATGTGGGGGAGGAAGGTGATTTGGTTGCCCTTGATTCCTGGCAGTGTTGCCTTGGTATGACTGACTGGGGAATGTCCTCCTTGGTATATCTTGGTATGAAGGAGGAGCATACATCCCTTGTGCCATTTTCTTTCTAAGAGCTGGTAACTCATTTGCCAGCTTCTGCACCATTGGATTAGTGGTGCCTGTAGAGGGATATTCAGAGGATGAAGAAGATCTACCTTTGTTGGGATCTCTCCTTATCTTCCTTGCCAAGATGAGATCATCTTCCAGCTCAGTAGCCAAATCCTTCACTATATCAAGGTCTATGTGGCCAACACATCTCAGTAGAAAATTCACTTTATGCAGTTAGGAGTTAATCAAGAAACATTTGAGATTCTCAGTTGTTGGCTGAGTAATTATAGGAATCTTATTCCTCAACTTGTCAAATTTGGCAATGAAGTCCCTCATAGGTTCATGAGGCTCTTTCTTCATTTGTGTGAGATAGGCTACTAGGGCATGCACATCTTCTACAGGCTTGAACATGGCTTCAAATTTGGCTTTGAGGGTATTCTATTCAGTCACAGTATAGGCCTTTAGATGATACAAGTAGTTTGCAGCAGTGCCTTGTAATGTTTCGACAAATAGCCTAACTACTACATCCTCATAATCCATGCCTATCACACCATAGGCTATGTTGAAGGCTGTAATATGTTCATCAGGATGAACTCTCCCATCACCAAAGAACCTAGGGAAATTCTTCTTTGAACTGTGTGGTAACTCATGTAGAGGTGGAGTTAAATTGAGTGGGCCAAAAGAGTTACCCCAGGGGCCTTGAACTACCATTATTTGGCCTCTAAAGGGAGGGATAACAAACTATTTAGGGGTATGTATTGACAAATCTATACTAATAGTATAAATGAATGCTTTGCCTAGTTATGGAGACCTGAATTTTGTATGAGGAAAACTCCTAGTTCATTAGAGGTGAGATGGTGAAGGAAATAGATCAAAATTACTTTGTTGTACAAACTCGAATATAGGGTCAACAATACCTTTGGATCTTTGGCTTCTCATATACCATGGAGCTACTAGATTATAAAGTTGAAATGGATAAGGATATGGATTGCTTCAATTTGAATTTTGAGGCTTCAAACTTCACAAACTAATCCCCAGCAGAGTCACCAAAAATTGTTGGCATGAAGCTAGCAGTGTTCTTTCCTACTTCACGTCATTCCCC
>JARHVA010005893.1:850000-862500 GCA_037957365.1 Torreya grandis
CATCACCACTAGTAAATCTCACTCTCTATCATCAGCTAATTAGGAGTATCATTTTCTTGACTTACAAGAGGCTAGATATCAACTACATTATCAGATATCTTTTGATATTCATGTAAGAAACAAAGGTGAGACACTATAAAACATAAAATGAATATTGAGATATATTTGAGGTACCTTGGATTAGGGCCTATAGTATAAGAAGGATGATAAGTTATTATTGATAATATACATGGATATAGATCATGAAGGCTCTATTAATTATAGTAAATATTCATTTGGATTTTTTTTACTTATGAAATTTAGTCCTATCTCATAAGGGATCAATAAACATAATATTTTTCTCAATCTTAAACTAAGGAAAAATATCATTCAGTATGAGGAGTTATCTTCAAGGAGATGTGGATATCACATGATTGTAGGATTTTGAGTGACTAATTTAGGGATTTAATCCTAAAACCTCCTTAACCATTTACCTACCTTTGATTCTTGATTTGAATTCCTTTAATGACTCTGATTTTTTTTGTCATGTAGGTACGTTACTTATCATTTGAAATCCTTGGTCCTTATCTTTTCTCACTATGCTACTAATCCTATTGACCTGAATATTTTCCTCCTTGATCTTTAAAACATGTCATATTTCATGTGTCTCTATAATCTTTCACTCTCACTTTCTATCATGTACTTCACCATCCTTTCATTCATAAGTTTTATTACCACACATTAATGTAGCTTCATAAGCCTATAAGATTCAAGTAAGGTGCCATGTTTATTAAATTATAAATATGAATCATATGGTCACCAAATTTTCATTTTTCATCTCCCTTTTACATCCAAAAAAATAACCCAAACCCCAAACAATAACTCTTCATACACTCCACTTTTCCTCTCTTAACGCCTAATGGCTTATAACCCTATTTTGTTTCAAATCTAGATGATATGGAATAATAAAAGATAACCATGAAAAATAATAATATTTTAAGATATCATTTATCTTTTTTTATCTTTCCCTAAATTTTTATGGCTCAACACTCAAGGTAACCATACTAACTCACCAAGGCTCTTACATAATTAAGTCTCTTATGCCTCATGCAAGCACAAAGTACTAGAAACTATATCGTATAGTAAAGTTTCACTATAAACAATATCTAATCCTATATTAAAACTCAAAACATAGTTTATTACAAATTTTTATTATTTTTGGCTAGTGATATGAGGAGTTATGGTAGTTTCCATTTACAAACCCTAGCCTAGTTGTTGACAGGCTTATACTTGGATGAGACATAATAATATTGCATAAAATGACTTTAAATTGATTTAAAATGGATATTAATGTTTATTATGGTCTAAAAAATCATATTATAACTCAAAAAATTAACTTTATCCTCAACTAGACTCCAAACCATGAAAACATTCACCTTTTATTAGATTGTTATAGTTTATTACATGCCTCCTAGACCGGAGAGCCTACACATTGGGCTTGTTTAAACTAAATAATATTTTAAAAACTTATAAAATTTGTAAAATATTTTTATGTACTTACATAAACCTTATATATTATCTTTATTCATTGGACAATCTTGTCAAGACTATTGCATGCAACTTTGTAGAATTCTACAAGCTTGTGTATGACTATGTTACTGAATAATGACTTAATATAATTTTTTTCATGACCTAAGAGAGTATTAAGGTATTATATGAATTTATATATGTATTTAAATATTTAATTTAAATTTATCCAAAATCAAACAAATCTTGATGATCTTCTTACCACCTTGTCAGGACTATTTCTTAGGCTGAGTAAATACAAAATTATTCTCAATGGGCCTGTGTTGTAGATTCTCACCTTGTTATTTGAGATATGATTATTTAAAAAAATTATAATAATTAATATAAATAAAATTAATCACTTCCAATAATAATAATAATTCAAAAATTATTCTTCAAACTCATTTCTTTATTCAATCTTTCCAAGTATATATACAAACCATATACAAAATTTTGGAAAAGTAGGCAGAGCTTGACAAATATTGATCTTTTATTCACTCTTGACTATGTATCCTCAGATTTATCTTCTATAATAACCTAATAATATTTTAATATGTGAACATTATCTCTACCCACATTTCACACCTTTTTTAAGACACTAAACATGCAACTAACTCCTTTTAAGGCCAAGCCATGTAGATGGTAGTTACAACTTTATTTTATTAAATCATATTGATCTTGACCATGAAAGGTAAATTTTAAAACATTATAAAAAATATTATATTACATATTTGGACCCAAAAAAACATTTTCTAATCTTTATATTTCACTAAATATCCAAAGACCTCTCAAAGCTTAGTTTAATAATTAAATTTTTCAAATTTGGGATTTTAGTGGGAAAAAACATAGAATGAGATCTAAAACACAACATAAAAACTATAAATCACTAAAAAAACTTTTAAAATGACCCTAAAATAACCATAACACCTATAAAAAATGATAAAAATAAACAACTTAAGTACATTTCCAACCTACATCAATTGGTGGTGTTGTACAATAGTACTATAGGTAAAACTAACAATTATGTATTATGAAAATTAAGGTGTTTCTAAATTTGTATAAAAATTAATGTTTCATGAGATTAATGAATCACATAAAATTTTAAATCCATTTCATGTGTGATAATTTTCAACAATACAACATTCAACTCTAGTATTAGCCCACTCAATATAGTGTGTAGATGTCTTCACCAAGTCACTTGCACATGAGAATTTTTAGGAATTCATAGTTTATCTATATTTTAATATTAATAATATGATTGATTAAGGTGGTAATTTTATTTTATACTAATTAATTATATCATATTATAAAAAAGTTTTGGTGAAGATATTAAATTTAATAAATGATCGTACATATATTAAATGTTTACCTGAGGTTAGTCACATGTGTCACCACATTTTTTAAATTACACCATTATTGAGGCCAATAGGATAAAGAGGGATAATTACTGTTTTATTTATATATATCCTCATATATATGTACTTTTTTCCCCCAATTTTTTTTTGTAACTACATATTACTAAAAATGTGAAATTACATAGTGCATATGCTACAACATTCCAATGGAAAAAATAAGTAGAAAAGGAAAAACCACACAACCCACACCCAAAAAAGGGAGAATATATATGTAATTTATTATCATTTTGAATATAATTAATTTTTTTTACTATCAAATATATTAATAAATTATTAAATCAACTAAAATAATAATAAATCATTCTAAAATAATCATTAAACCTTATTTTTTTACTATGGCATCCTTGAATGATTCTCCAACTCCATGAGAAAAGTGTTTAAATTTTTTAAATTGATTTAAATATATAGTATATTGTAAAAAATTAGGGTTTCACCTACACATTTTCCCAAATCAAATATCTAATACCATTTCGTAAAATTCACACATACAATAATATAATTGTGTATAATATAATGTAGATTATCACAACATAAAATATATTGGTGAGATAACATGCCCTAAAAATAAACTTATCTAGATATAATATAATGCCCTTATGGTAGGGAAACACTAAAAAATACTCATTAAGGAATAACTCCAAAATTATAATTCATGAGTGACATCTACAATATCCTTACAATAAATAGAAAACTTGAGACTAATTTTCTATCATTTAAAATAATATTCATCTCCATTATATCTATTCCTCCATTACTAATAATTAATGGGTGAAATCATAACTCCAGTGTAGGATAACTCATTACCCAATTTACTAATTACACAAGCTACTCATTTAACCCAATATATTTTACCCATATAAATAATGAAGGGGGATGTGTGACACATATTATCATCTCCAAAATCCCATATAAATTAATATATCATATCCCTATGTACATAGTAGATTAATATACATAGAGTTATGAGACAACACATTAATATGGAAAATTATATTATCACTACCATATAATAATTATGGAACATACAATTGTATAGTGTTTTAGTAAAATACTAAAAAATACACAAATGAATGGAGAATCAAGGTCAAGCTACTATTATAGGAATTATTATGAGTAATTTTTAACATAACTCAACACACAATTAAAACACACAATGATTATAAACATTCATGAAAATAAATGTTAACTATTAAAGCATACATTAAGGGTTATTATTGAAAAAATATTAAAATTGATGAAGATGAACTCCACAACATGTGTATTATGGAAGTATTATTATAGTTAGGACATGACATTGACAAATTACAAAAAAAATCATATTACTAAGAATCCCTTGGATATTTTATTATACCAATTAGTTTTGGGAAATGTGGGAAGAAATATTACTAAGATAGGGGGAATGAATTAGTCTTAAAAAAAATTATCAATTCAAATTACACAATCATGAACCATCACATCAACATATAGATCATGCAATGCTTTAGTAGTCGACTATACAAGCATGAAACAAGATTGAACAAGTCAACATACCATATATGTAGGAAACCCTCAAGGGGAATAAAACCCATATATATTTGTGTGTGTGTGTGTGTGTGTGTGTGTGTGTGTGTGTGTGTGTGTGTGTGTGTGTGTGTGTGTCTATATATATATATATATATATATATATATATATATATATATATATATATATATATATATATATATATTCATATGATAAAAACATCATATTTAGTGAAATACCCACTTCATATGGAGTACTAACCCCAATTATCTAAGCACCAACTCAACTAGGCTTTAGAAAGCACAAACTTATAAGGAGGCACCAACCCCCTAGATGACTCAACACCAACTAAACCACATAATTTTTTTTAATCACAATTAGTACCCTATTTCTCAACCAAATTATGATGATCACTTCTTCATCTCTTCAAACTCTTAGCCCTTTCAAACTATGTTCTAGACTTCTTTGCTCAACTAACCCTATTCTTGACTTGATTAGGTCATATTACCTTTATTTTCATATAAAAAATCTCTATAAAAGCTTTACCATAGTTCATGTACACAAATATTATTATCTAAATTACCTTCTTATAGTTACCAATGTTATATCTCCTTTGATTTTACTCTTCACACACTCAAAGGCCTAAACCTACCTAGTATTTATACAAGTCACTTGTTCATATCCTTCTTAGTCAACCAAATACCCTTAGCTTCTTATATTTACCATGAAATTTATATTATTACATATCATAGACATTTATAAAATATTCTTTGACCCCTTTAGGTATGACCTATCTCAATTAGGCCTTATCTTCACCTATAGGTCTCATGGAAACATAATCATATTAGGTCTATTTAGGACACAATATACCTTGTCTTCCTTGGATAATTTTCAAAAACTTAACATGTTATGAAAATATCATATAGAAATTTAATATACCCCTAAGAATATCATCTAGGATTAATAACACATTTTAACTTCAACCACATTTGAATGACACCGTTAACACTATTCATAATTAGGCATGTGCATACTCATAAGGTCTATCTTGAAAAACTAAAGCATAAATGTAATTTTTACAAGAAAAAATGAAAAAAAATAAAACATATATAAGATACATGAACTTAGTGATATCACCATGTGGTTTGGACTTCAAAACATAGGGTATAAAGGTTCCAAATCTTTTCTATAAGTAGCCCACTTAGAACTATCATAACACTCAAAAATCAAGTCATGAATAACTTGATATTAAATACATGGAAGAAAAATTAACATGAATTATGAAACCTTAAAGATATTATTTGACATCTTTAAATCATTATAAAGTATAAATATCACAATATTTAATGTAAATTATGGGTCTTTTAGACCAATCTTTTGTCTTCAATACAAAGTCAAATCTGAATCAGTCAACCCATTTTGGCTTTAATATTTAAATACCTTTAACTAACTCTCAAACATTATTAAAATAATTTATAAGACATAAATTTAAAAAAAAACAAAATTGAGTGTATTTTATGCTTCAGCTTAGGGCATAAAGCCTCAAACTCATCATTGCAACTTGCTTATCTAGAATTGCCAATTTGCCTTGAAGACCAGTCATGGTGATTTTCACCTTCAACACATGTATAAATAATTTAAAAGAATAGTGATACATGTGGATGATCCTATGTTATAATTCAATATTGTTATTGCAAATGAACTTCATGAACTTGCACATTCACTATCTTGATAAATGTGGATGATCCTATGTTATAATTCAATATTGTTATTGAAAATGAATTTCATGAACTTGCACATTCACTATCTCATTTGCACTAGACAGGTCAACTTATGAGCAACATTTTCATCATATCTTATAACCTAAAAAACACATATCCAACATGAAAACATCATAAAAGTTTTTAAAAATCTCTTGATGTACTTGGATTCATCCCTAATCCATGATATCACATCCCTAAATAACTTGTTACTTCTACCTAGTTTTCTCACTATTTACACCATTAGGCCTATCAGTGATAGGTCAACTTGTATGACCAATTTAGAAAACTTAAAGCCTAGAACCTAATAAAAAACCACCATGGAGATAAAATAAAAGTCTCAATATTCAACCTTCATCCATTTATCAACTATGACTTGGGGAACTTTGATTGCTACAACAAATTCTGATAAACAAGGTCATTCCTATAGGGTTCACTCACTCACCTAACAAACCAATCATACCTAGAGGGTTATGGGAGAGTTTCATATAATATACAATCACTAAACTATCAATACCAATCTATTTTGAGCACTTGAGACCAACTTATTTCATATTACATCACTATTAGGGTTCTTTGAGGGTTTAAACCATCTTCTAGTCTTAATGATCATTCATAAACCTTAGTACCTTATTCTAATAAATAATGCCTAGAAATTTGAACTAGGAACCTTACCCATATACCATGAATATAATATATTCCCATACATAGATTATACATTCCAATGAACACTTGAAATTCCTTTTTAGGTTAAAAACCTTTCATTTTGTGTACTCGAGAGACCTCAAAACACTTTTTCATGCCTTTTCCTTAAAATTTTGACTTGAAACTTTTCAACATACTTGAAACAACATGATATTACTTTGAAAACACTCACTTATACATAGTTTCCTTGGAAACTGATCCTTATACTCCATCTAGCCACCATCCCTCTCTTTCATCCCTAGGCCTTGACCTGGAAGTCACATTAGTATTAGAAGAATAATCAATAAGAGGGGAGGGGCATGAATCAGTGAGCCTATATATTTCAATCTCAATTAAAATCCTTTTGAATAATTATACAATCAACATATTGTAACTTGATTAAGAAACATTAACAAGAGAGGTCATTCATTCAATGCATAAACAAGATCAAACACACATCACATAGTTCTTATGGGAAACCCTCATAAGGAATAAAACCCAATCTTAAGCCTATAATATATGGAATAATTTTCCAATAAAAATTACAAACAAGATATTCAACTCCTTTATACCATAAAACCTTATCAAATACTCTTGACCAAAGGCTTTTAGTGAAACACCTATTTGACAAGGAACAATTACCCCTAAGGAAGATCAAGTCCTGTAGAACCTCCTTTGAACACTTCCACCTTATAATTTATGTATTAGACAATTTATGATTGATATCTAATAATATAACCCCTACACAAAATCCCTTTCTATCTCATATAATCCTCTCACATAGGCATGCATAATCTCTCTCCTTTTTCAGTCAAACTATCCTCATATGCACACTTAGACCTCTTCGTATATCATAAAACTACAAGATCACTAATATTTAATTATAAATATTACCTAAAATTCATGCACATATTCAAAAAAATAATATTCTCATTAACCCATCCACTAGACACTTCTACTTCTCCTTCACTCCATAACTCTCACATGCACACCTTGCACAAGTCTTCTCCAAAAGTCTAGAAATCATCATAATTGATTTTAATATATACAGATCATTCATGAATTAACATGTAAAAAATATTTATTTTTTCTCCATAAAATATTCCTTCAACCTTAAAGCATCTAACATGGGTCACACTTAAGCACAATCCACTTTCAAATAGGCCTAAGTCATGTTTAGGTCTTATGGAGACCCATTAAGCTCTTTGAGACTTCACTGAGTAAAATAAGAACATAGAAAAACTTTAAAAATGATTTACCCATGAAAAATTATCTATAGTTCCTATATAATAGACAAAAACCATCATATAAACCTTCTGATTAAGCATAATTCCTTCAAACAACATTTTGTGCACATAGTCATCATGAACAAATACACAGTCATCTTTTGATCCTTTATTCATACTAAATATAATTAGTAAAACCTTAATAATTCACAAAAAAATTATTTATGTATTATAAAACATGATCCAATACCTAATTCATCATGAGACAAAAAAACATCAAAACAAGCTTGAACATCCTTCTCGAGTCACTTGCATAACACAATTGAAAACATAGTCAACTTTGGACATTCATAACATAGATTATACACACAATAAAAAATTTAAATTTGTATTTCAAAATGTGCCTTGTATTTATATACATATTTTATTTTTACTACATGGTCAAATTCTAAATATATTGAAAGTTATGGCTTAAAAGCTTGGCACTAGTCTTTCCTTTGTTATTTTAAAATATTTGAATTCAAATGGTCACAGTTAAAAATAAAACTTTATGATCACATATCATGTACTTAATAATTTATATCAATAAAACACTATCTATATTATTGTAAAAATATATAACTTTAATTCATAATGTGTGTAATGAAATTACTTCAAGAATTAAGTATAACAATAGAATTATATCCAAATATGACTGAAATATATCCAAATATATGAGAATAGATAAGCCACTTCGAGGGGGAAACCTCCACAAGCTTCAATAAGAGCATAATTCACAATATGATGATAAATGATTACCCACTACCTCCTATATATAGTCTAACTAGGCCATGGTTACTCCCTAGGCCGGCCTACTAATCTAAAGAAAGCATAGATAAATGTAATATAATGTCAAAGAGGGATAAGTAAGCCACAATTCAGCTAATACTATCCTCATACATGTGATAGATTAGGGGCATAACATGCCCTTCCCCTTCAAACCAATGTTGTCCTCAATGTTGAACAACTCTGGATGTTGTTGCAAAAATTCTTCACCTTCCCAAGTTGCATCTTCACTGCTTTGGTTTTTCCACTTGATCAAATATTTCTTAATCTCTCTAGTTCTCAACCTCTTAGTACGTGTTTGGAGGATCTTCTCTGGTTCCAAAATGACTCATCCTTCTTCATCTAGTTTTGGGAGCTCTGTCTAGGCAGAAAATTTCAATAGAATGACCTTCTTCAAACAAGAAACATAAAATACTGGGTGTATGTGAGATGAATGAGGTAACTCAAGTTTGTAAGCCACACTACCAATTTTTTGTAGAACCTAATAAGGGCCACAATACTTTCAATCAAGTTTGTTGTCCTTTTTCTATTGCTTCAAGGACATCTACTTGTAAGGCTGCAAACAAACAAAAACCCAGTCACCCACCTCAAAATTTTTCTCACTCCAATTTTGATCTGCTTGTTGCTTCATCCTATTTTGTGCTAAGGCCAAATTCTCTCTCAAACTAGCCAAAACGTCTTGTTGATGTTGAATGTGCTCTTCCACATCTCGAACCTTGGTGTGTACCTTTAATGAATAAGTGATGGAAGGTGGATGGTAACCATATAGTGCTAGAAATGGAGACATTTTAGAAGAGGTATGGAAAGATGTGTTATACCACCATTCTGCAAGTGGTAGCCATTTAACACAATGTTCTTGTTTATCTGATACAAAACAATGGAGATACCCCTCTAAACATGTGTTAACCACTTCAGTTTGTCCATCAGATTGGGGGTGGTAAGATGAGCTATGAGCTAGCTGAGTACCCAAAAAAGAAAATAATTTAGTCTAGAAATTACTAGTGAAAATAGGATCATGATCACTTACAATTATTTTTGGGGTTCCATGTAATTTGAGAACTGCTTCTGTAAAAATAGCCATGATTGTACTTGCTGAAAATGGGTGTGAGAGAGCACAAAAATGGGCATATTTTTTAAGCCTATCCACACTGACCAAAATAACATTCTTACCTTCAGAACAAGGCAACCCAATGATGAAATCCATGGAAACCTCCACCCACCTTTGACTAGGAATTACTAATGGTTGTAACAAACCTGGGGTCTTAACTGTTTCACCTTTATTTTGTTGGCATATCAAGAATTCTTCCACAAAGTTTTGTACATCTCCCTTGAGTCCTTCCCAAAATAATTCTTTCTTAATTCTATGATAAGTTTTCAAGAACCCTGAGTGTCCCCCAAGTGGAGATGCATGCAACTCTGCAAGAATATTACGCTTAAGCTCTGAATTTTTGCACAAGTATAACCTACCCTTATACCATAGGACATTACCTTTGCATTCAAATTTTTTAGAGGATAAATTACCTTTCTGAAGATTCTAAATCAAAACCTGTGTATCCTTGTCTTGCTCCCATTCTAACCTAGCTTCATCCACCCAATCTGCTTGCAATATGGATATTGCACAAAGTAATGCTTCTGTGGATGCATCCTATCTAGATAGTGCATTTGCTACTACATTATCTTTACCCTTCTTGTAGATGATTTTAAAATCATAATCCAACATTTTGGTTACCCATTTTTGTTGTTCCTCAGATGATAATCTTTGCTCTAAAAAGTATTTGAGACTATCATGATTCGTTTTCACCTTAAAGTGTCTACCCATTAGATAAGGCCTCCATTGTTTAACTGCATGAAGAACAACCATCATTTCTTTCACATGGATAGGTTTTTGTAGATTCTTACCTTTGAATTGATGACTTTTAAATGCAATGGGTCTTCCTTCTTGCATTAGTACTGCCTCCAATCCAGACCTAGAAGCATCACATTCAATAGTGAATGTTTGTGAGAAGTTTGGAGTAGCCAAAACTAGAGTGGTGCACATAGCTACTTTTAGTTTCTCAAATGCTTTGGTGGCATCATCATTCAAATAGAAAGCATCTTTCTTTAGAAATGCAGTGAGTGGAGCTGCTATGCTGCCATAACCTTTCACAAATCTTCTATAGTAACCTATTAGTCCAATAAACCCTTGAAGGTTTTTGAGAGTTTTTGGCATGGGCCATTCCATTATCACTTTAATCTTCTGGGGATCAACTTTGACCCCTTCATGGGAAACAATGTGACTGAGGTACTCTACCTCTTGTACTCCAAAAGTACATTTAGATGGCTTCGCATAAAGTTGGTGCTTCTCCAAAACTATTAACACCTGTTTCACATGTTGCAGATGTGCTTCCCATGTTTGACTATAAATCAATATGTCATCAAAGAAAACTAGCACAAACTTTGTTAAAGAAAAGCCTAAAAACAATGTTCATCAAGCTCTGAAAAGTAGATGGTGCATTTGTAAGACCAAAGGGCATTAACAAAAACTCATAATGGCCCTCATATGTTCTACAAGGAGTTTTATGAACATCTTCATCCTTGATTCTAATTTGATAGTACCCTGAGTGAAGATCCAATTCTGTGAAATAATTAGCACCATGCAACTCATCAAGTAAATCATTAATTACTAGAATAGGAAATTTATCTTTGATGGTGTACTTGTTTAGTTCCCTATAATCTGGCCACATCCTCCATGTGTCATCCTTCTTCCTCACCATGACCACTGGTGATGAATATGAACTTTGGCTATGGTTGATGATCCCTGCGTCCAGCATCTCATGGACCATCTTTTAAAACAATTTCAATCTTTTGTGCATATGGATATCTATATGGTTTGATATTTGGTGGTTGACTTCCTGGAATTAGTTGAATGGCATGATCATGTTCTCTTTTTGGTGGTAGTCATTTTGCCATGGCCCCAAAAATAGATGAGTGGTCTTCAAGAATTATTTGTAGATCAGGATGTGTAGATACCTATGTGGGTTGAACTTCTATGGAGCATAATCATGTAATAATTCCCTTTGACCCCTTTCTAACATCTTGGTCATCTGATGTGAACTAACCCATTATGGATATTTTGCATGTAATCCATGTAGTTCAATTTTCTTACCTTCAGAATGAAAGTGCATGAATAGTTATTGGAAGTTCATCTCAATGGTACCTAAGGTTGTGAGCCATTGGATTCCCAAAATAATGTTTTTGTTACCCATGGGAATAGCAAACATAGGAGAGTCGAGATTGTACCCACCCATAGTAAGCTTAATACTATGGCATTTTCCTAAACAATTAATTGTGCCACCATCTACAATTATGACCTAAAATTATGGTGCTGGGTAGATGAAATAGTTTAATCGAGTGGACAACTTATGGTTTATAAAGTTATGTGTGTTCCCTAAATCAATCAACATTATCACCTTCTATTTCTTGAGGAAACCCACCACCTTAAGAGTTTGTGGAGTGTTAATACCTGCAAGTGCATGAAAAGAGATTATAGGTTGGGAATCTTTAG
>JARHVA010005893.1:867500-895000 GCA_037957365.1 Torreya grandis
GTGTGTGTGTCTATATATATATATATATATACATACATACATACATACATACATATATATATATATATATATTAATGAATATACAAAATCATTACTTCATTAATTCATTTAAATTAGTGATGGATAGTTATGAGATTTACATGGAAAAGGACATAGACTAAGCATGGATGAGGATATGACAATAAGTAATTCATGTCCTCTTCACAGCCCCTTAATCTCTTGCTCAACCTTGAGAAAGGCTTGGTTGTATTTGACAACCATTAAATTTTCTAAATTATAGGGCTTCAAGGTAGCCCACCCATTCAAAGATGTTAAAACCTTGATCATTCTCAATGTCACTCCATATTTTATTCTCTTTCTCCTTGTCAGTCAGAACATTTCCCTCCTAGTCAGGAATTGGGAACCGAAATATAGGGGGTTAAAACATCAAATCTAATAATTGTAATCTCCACTTCCTAACAAGTTAAATATATAAATATACCCTATGATTGGCCTCCCTAAGGTTTTGAGGGGAGTATGGTTCCTTTTTTTCAAGGAATCTAAGATCTCTAGACATTTATGAGAACAAAAAAACAAATTTTCTTGCCATCTCCTTCCATAAGACCCAAATAATGGCTCTAGACTTCTACCTACTTTCTAGCAACCCATTCTTGAGAAGTGTCTTTATTTATAAAGGAGATCCATTCATCTATCACAACATATGAATCCCTTGTTTAAATCTTGATCATCATGGTATATTATTTTTATTTTGCTTGATATCCTTACATTTCATTTCCTCTTCCAATTTCATTCAAAACATATGAAGAAAAGGCATTTAACAGAACATCCCCCAAATAGATGTTGGGATTCCGTTCTGTATCACTAGGAAAAACATATTTGTGAATATAGAATTCACTTAGCTAGGCTTGAAGATTAGGATCAACATGTCTATACTATTAAAAATAATATTTTGGGTCACAGACCATATAGAATTGATCATTATAAATCATATCACACCTAAATTTCTACCATTTTCTTCTAGGTACATGGCATATACCCTAGAAGGTGGTCTACACTCCATTATCATTTTAGTAGTTTCATGTAATTTGCTAATCTTTTCCTTTAGGTAATTTATCCTAATTTTAGAAAATTCCAACTTTTCTTTTAATTCATCATGTTGTTATTTTGATTCAACGTAATGCTTGAATATCTACACCAATTTGTTTTGGTAAGCTTCATTATTAATAAATTTTTATTTTAGAAAAATAAAAATATCATTAGTCTCTATTGGATTAGTGGTTGAAAAATCTACATCAATGACTTCTTCTATAATAGGTGTTGGTGTAGTGGGTAAGGGAGGAGTAAATATCTGATAGAAGGGTACCAAATCTAGAACATCCTATATTGTAAGGGCTTTTATGAGCAAAGTGGATGAGGATGCTACAAGTTCCTCCATGAATGCAGTTGTAGGTTCCTCCATTATCTTCACTTTATCCTTGGAGGGGACTATAGAATCTATTGCTCCTAGAAGCATTTCAATGCCTCATTTTCCTTTTAGTTCTATTATCTCATTTTTGAGTCTATATATTTCATCCATAGCTTGTTCCAATGTTTAGAACTCCTAATCATGGAAATTTTTTGCTTGTTCTCTTCCTTTTTCCATAACCTCTTTTTCAATAAATTTTTCTTCTCTTTTTTCCATAACCTTTCTCAATTCCTCCTCTATGTATGAATTTTTTATAAGGAGATTAATGTCTTCCTCAGTGAATATGGATGGAAGAGGTGACCATTCTTCTTCTTCTTCTACTTTATCATATCCTTCATTAGTAGACCATTCTTATATTTTAAATCCATTAGGGGTTTTCTTAAACCTAAGCTATCCCTGGGTTCATCATCACTAATATCTATGGTTAAGGAGGATGAATAGGTATTTTATTTATTTATCCTTTGATATATCCTAAAAGGAGGTCTCCTTATTTTTAACACCATGGGTTTCTTCACTTTAGATTTAATTTTATTTATAAGAGGGATGACTAATGAAATTTGTTCTTCATATACATTAGTTGGTAGGGTAACTTATTCTTTTCTAGTAGAAGATAGTGTGGAAGAATCAAATTGAGGTGAGGACATAATGGGAGAAGGGCCATACTACTATGGGATTTCCTCCTCTATGTTAAAAGGGGATAAAACTAGTCTTCTCCTCTTCTTCTTTCTCATAGTAGTCCCACATGGGCCGTCAGTGGCTATAGGCTGACCAAAAACACTAGTGCCCACAACATCTTCCTAAATAGTTTGTTGGGACTACTCCTTAGGATATTCCCTCTCATTAGTGCCCTCTTCTTTTTATGGTGCAATATTTTCTAGGTCCAAAACATACACCCAAGTGAGGTCAGGTCTAATAGAAGCTATTTATTGTTTAGCTATGAGCCATATGAGGTAGTGGTGAGATAGGGCTATTTCAGTACCTTTTTGATATTTTTTGTACATTTTTTCAAGACATTCCGTAATAAATTAGGAACATTAATGACTCTATTGTGTCTTAAATGATTTAAAAATTTGAATTGGAGTGTCTAAATGAGAGAATATCTTCCCTCACAAGTCATGTACCTAATAATATATGCTTCTATTTCTATCCATTATATAGGTAGACTAAGTCTTTGCATACCTCCCTTCTTTAATACCAATCTTTCATCTTCCTAGAAAAACTACTACTAGGCTTCTTGGCCATTGAGTCTATCTTGCCAATTTTCCCCCATGCTTGGTAGCCCAATTATTTAGCTCACTAAAATCTTAGTAACTATAAATGTGATGCCACATACATTGGCTTAGTTTCCATAAAAAGAACCTACAAATGCCATGACAAGAGGTTTTAAAAAATGTTACAACCATTCAAAATGGGTAGTCCAACTAGCTCTATGGAAGACATCCTAACTGGCTTAGATTCTTCATAAGTGCCTATGATATAAGGGCTATATCTATATGACTGACCCTCCCATTTAAACTTCTTTTCTAGTCCTTTCAATTAATAGTCAACTACACACTCTTTAGACTTATGAAAATCTACCTATAGTACGTTTTATGTCTAAAATGGTGAAATATGGGGTTTGTAGGTTATAGGGTTTAGTTCACAAATGGGTAATGTGAGGTTATAGGGTTCTCATGGTACATGAGGTTTAAATCATAGCATCTCCCCCCACTTGATTTATTACATGTCTTTAGGTGATGTGGATGGAGTAGGAAGTACAAGATGAGATAGGTCATCATGAAGAATAGTGCAAGTTTAGTGGTGAGGTGACAGACTTCTTAATGAATGATTAAAGTCATAATTAGATATACTTTCTTAATACTATATATCTAGATTAGAATAATGAATGACATTTTCAATGATGAAAGATATGATGTACCTTGTAATAATTATGTTCTAGATGTGACACCTAGGCATCACATATGTGTTGGCATGCAAATATTTACATGGGAATGATTAAAAACACAATGATGGGGTTGGAAATTATAGCTTCAATGAAGTGAAACCTTTTGTGAAAAGATTAGGATATCACAAATTGGTATACATTAATGATACCTATAGTTCATGTTCATGTGATGTAATATAAGCTGCATAAAACAAGGACCTTAAACCTAGAGTATAAATAATTGCTATCATACCATAAGGTGGAAATTAAAAAGCTGAGTGCTTTAAGTAATGACTAGAATATCTTAAGTAGGTAGCTAACGGAAATACTAGCTAGTGACCTTCATCTACATGAACTAACTAATAGGAGTCTAGATGTTGTGTATTCCCTAGAGGTTTCGTGCCTATGTTTGTCTATAGTAATGAATAGGGTCTTCCACATGGAACCAAAATTGCAAATAAATCATGAGTGTCCTTGTAGGCAAAAAATTTGGTCTAAAAAATTTACTCATGGAAAGAGAAGTTGTATGCTTTGTTATGGCTCTATAGCTTGATATTCAAGGGTAAATATAGGAAATAGATATGACATGTGCTGCCCCAATATTTTTGCATTCATCCATGTGGTTGTCTAATGACTTTTATGTAATGCCTAAAAGCCAATAGCCAAGCCATCAATGAGAGCTCTAGGGGGATCTATCTTGTATGCTCTATATAAAGGTAAAAATAAGTATGAGAGGGTACATACAGTAGCTATAGAGGTGCCCATAACAATCTACAAAGTGATGGATAACTATGTAGAAGGTGCCCATAAAAACTTTAGGAATGCCCATAGCATCTTTAGGAAACTTATGTGAACAGTTAGAATTTGAGGGATTGCCTTTTCTCTACTTCCATCTTCACATTCCTATTTTTAGTTATATTTGTTTTTACCCCTAAATACCCAGCAAGTTGGTTTTATATTTAGGCCCTTTTTATAGATCTAGGTAGCCAACATGTTATTTTTCTACCCAAAATATGCCAACAATACCCAAAAATGGGTTCTCATTATTGGATATTTTATTTTTGGAATGTAACTGCTATTTGTAGTAGAATGTTTATTCAATGGTCTTAGACAAGTCACCTAGAAATGTGACTTGTCAATGAATGGTGGAAGGTTCATTCATCATGCCATAGGAGGGTAAGGATGTCCTCCTCTCCTTCTTCAACTAAGTGTGGAGCAGTGCTCTCATTATTTGGTGGGGCAACCTACCTAACCAATACATCATTATATCAATCTTGTAGCTACTATCATACATGACTAGTAAATTCTTCTTGATTAAGTTTCTTTTTATACATCTTGAGTTTATGGCTATTAACCACCATATAGAATCCTAATGGATCAATGGTTTAGAGTTAAACTACTCCATTGTCAAAAACATGCTCAATCTCAAAATGACCAAGATATCTGGTCTAAAGTTTACCCATGTGGTCCTTATATTTAGAGTAAAAAAGAAGGGCCCAATCTATGATATGGAAGCCTATCCTCATATATTGGGCCCAATATATGATATGTGAAGCCTATAGTGGTATTCAATGTGATTTTTTAAACCCACACAGCTTTAGGAAGCCTAGCCTCCCAATCCTTATGAGATAGACTAATAGTCTTCATCATAATATTTTCTAACTCCTTGTTGGTGACTTTTACCTATCCATTAGGCTTTGGATGATATGGAGTTGATTTCTTATTCCTAATCTCATATTTTTGCACTAAGGTAGTAATTAAATTAGTAGTGAATTAGGGTCCTTGATCAGTGACTATTTCATGTAGCACACCATATCAAGTAAATATTTCTTCATAGAGGAAAGCTTCCACCTTCTCATCCCTGGTGTGTATAAGATCCTTGACTTCCACCCATTTAGTGACATAGTCAATATAGACAAGGATGTAATCTTTATTATTATATTTTGGATCAAAAGGTCCTACAAAGTCTAGGCCTCACTTTTTAAATGGTTTAAGCACCATCTAAGGCTACAAAGGTATTTCATCTAAACATGCAGGTCTCCCCATATGTTGAAATTTATCAAAATGTATCATATATCTTACTTCATCTTTATTGAGTGAGGTCCAATAATGTCTTGTATTCAAAATTTTGACTATTGTAAACTCAGTTGTAAAGTGTCCTCCACAAGGTTCATCAAGGTAGGCTTTGAGGATATCAAGAACTTCATCTTCTTTGAGACATATTTTAATGATAGAGTTGAGCCCAGTATAGAAAATTAATCCAAACAACCATGAATATTTGGCACTTTTGTGAATTAATGCTCTCCTTTGTTTAGGGAATAAGTGCTATGGAAGTAACCTTATAATAAGGTAGTTAGCAATATCATGATATTAGGGTGTGGTAAGGGTGAGAGGTAATAGGTGCTCATTTGGAAATGAGTCATTCACTATGGTATCCTCTTCAACAGTTTGCATGCATGAAAAAAATTTAGCCACTACATTGTCCTTGCTAGGATTATCAACAATGGTGATATCAAATTCTTTTAATAAGAGAAACCATCTTATCACTATAGTTGGAATAGCTAGTTTGTTCATAAGGTACTAAATTGTTTCATAGTATCTATGAATAAAGACTTGATATCTTATGATGTAGTGATGGAGCTTGTTGATAGCATGAACTACTACCAATAACTCTTTTTTAGTAAATATGTAATTTATTTTTACTGCTTGCAGGTTTTTGCTTATAAAATAGATGGCACAATTTAGTGCTTCTTGTTTTTTGCTTAGCATAGTTCTAAGGGAAGTATCTAAAACATCTATGTGAATGTGGAAGGGAAGCTTCCAATTATAACCGTGTAGAATAAGGGTGGTGGCCAATAATTCCTTTAATTATTTGAAGGCTATATCACAAGAAAAAGTCTATAGAAATCAACATCTTTAGCTAGAAGGGTGAACAATGGTGTTGCTACTCTAATGATATTATTAATGAATCTCCTGTAGAAACTAGCATGGCCTAAAAAATCCTAACATCTTTTTAATTTCAAGGAACAAGTAGGTTTTGGATGATGATTATTTTTATAGGGTCAACATTAATAATTGCAATAGATAAGTGGTGACCCAAGACAATACTTTTTATCATAAGCATGTAGCATTTCTTATGGCTAAGAGATAGATGTTGCTCCTAATAGTGTTGCAACACTTTTTCTAGGTTGTTGAGGCATTCATCATATGTATCTCCATAGATAGTTAAATCATCTATATAGATTTAAACACATTCATTGGCCATATCTACAAAGATACTTAGAATAACCCTTTGGAATGTAGCTAGAGCATTACATAGCCCAAATGGTAATACAATATAAGCATAAGTACCCCAAGGACAAGTAAAGGTGGTATTTTCCTGGTCTTCAATAGCAATTCTAATCTAGTTGTAACCATTGAAGCCATAAATAAAGGAAAACATTTCTTCCCTACTATTGTGTCAAACACTTGGTCAATGAAGGGTAGAGGAAAGTGATCCTTTTTTGTTATTGTTTTGAGTTCCCTTTAATTGATGCATACACACCATTCTCCATTTTTATTTGGTATAATTACCAAATATGAGACCCATTCACTATCATAGATAGGATATATAAATATATTAGTCAAAAGTTTTTATAATTCCCTTTCAATGAGTTTTTGAAGAGTTGGATTCATCATAAATTGTGGTTGTCTAATTGGTTGGCACTATTCTTTGATGTAAATTTTTTGTGTGCATGTTTTGGGGCTAATTCCTTGTATATCATCCTAATCACATGAAAAATGATGTTTTTTAGCATTAAACATGCTAACTAAGTGATTTTACTCATTTAATTCCAACTTGCTATTAATAAGCAATGTTTGCCCTAGAGAGATTTAAATTTATTATGAGAATAATTTGATTATTTCCATATTTCTAATGGATCTAGTTTGGCTATAGCTATGAGGTAGTAGTTGATGGAATGTTTTTTTAATAGATGCATTAGAATTATCCAATTCTTAGAAGTTGGAAAAGGTGCACTTAATACTTTTGAAGTGGTTAAGATCTATAGAAGTACTTTGGTAATTATGCTAAAGAATATTGTAGAGAATGGTATCTTCTTCTTGATCAGCCAATGTGCATGAATGGTCTATGCTAAATACAATAAGTAAGGAAGGTTGATCTACCTCCTCTTATTTAGCCCATAATGTAGGCTCTAGTGAAAAAACTAGATGTGATGAGGGATAAAGAACCAACTACTTGGTGTGGTAGCGATTGGATATCATCATGTTACCTATTCTAAAATTGATGAAGGTATCTATTGTGGTAAGCCAAGGTCATCCCAAGATAAGGGGGTATCCACACAAAATAGAATTAGGCTATAGCACAATGAAATATATAGGATACTACCAAGAATATATAGTAATGACAAGATATTCAATGATTCCCTCTGGTCTAACTATCAATCTATTAGCCATTTATAACATTGTAGATGTGGGGTGAATATTATTTATCTATAGTTTGTGCATAATTTTACTTGTCATTACATTTATTAGAGACACCAGGTTGACCAATGTGTTAGACAACTACTAGTCATGGAGATGGAATGTTACTACTAGTCATTTAGGATCTGAATACTTGTTTGGTAGGGTATTCCCTAGTAGATGTCTACTAGCTAGCTAATCAGATGTATAATATTGGGATATTATCTCTTCCTTCTTGGTTTCTGTATATAGAGGTCTCTAACAACTTTGGAATATATGGGTACATCTTTGATGGCTTGGAATAGAGGGATTTTGATGTAAAGGTTTTTAATTTGTCCCATGAAATTAAACTTAGGTTCAAGTGCATGTCATTGAAGCCTTAGATGTTTTGGAAATGGTAGGGTGATTTCATCAATAGCTTTATCTATTATTTAAAAGAGTTATTGAGGTGATGGTGGTGGGTTATCATGTTCTTCTAGGGTTTCATCATATAACTCCCTATTATGGGTGGTGCTAGAGGTGGTATAATCTTCCATGATGGAGGTGAACTTCATTAATGTTCATTGCATATGTTGGGTACTAAACAAGTTCATTAATAATTGTGGATTGCACTGGCTTATTTGTAAGATTTTTCATAGGTTAGGTAGGTAGCTGGTTAGGCTTGGGTGTAGCCTACGTATTGGGAATAAGAGCAAGATTTTTTTATTGTTTTTCATGGAGGACATCCTCCTAGAGAGACACCCCATGGCTGGTTAGGTCTCAAGGGCCATTGCCACTAGTTTGTGAAGGGTGGGCCTTGGGTTGGTTACCAAGCTTACATCTAAGATGGGAATACATTTTTTGGAGGCTACCAAGAGGTGGTGGGGTAGATTTCTTGAGTTATATTATATATATAATTAGGAGGTGGAATGTTCATCCAAGGGCTAGTCCAATTGGGAGTAACATTTGTAAATTGTGAATTAAAGGAAGTGGAATTTGAAAAAGGTGGATTTTATCCCATACCTTGATAATTTTGTCATTAGACCCATGGCCTTCTTTGTACAACATAGAAAACTTGATCACCATCTCCTCTTATAGTGTATATGTCTCTCTCTTTTGGTTCTTTAGCTATTATGTGAGCGAATTTAGCCCAAACCTCATGACATCTACAATCAGCCTTTTTCTTCTTACAATATGGATTATAAATGGTCAAGGATTCATCTAAAGTTAATTGATTTTGTCTTGAGTCTAGGATATCTATTTGGGTGGACAAATGGCTAATGATATCCTATTTAATATCTTGTAATAGGTTACTAACCTTAGTTTTTGATAGGCCATTTGCAGCTGCCAATGGGAGATTGTTGCCCCTGACTTTATTTATGGTAGATCTAGAATAATTTTTGCTCAGATATTTGATATCTAAAAATGGTAGTTGAGAAATGTCCCTTATACTCATTAGGTCCAAAGATTTTAGACAATATTCTCTGACTCCTTTCAAGAAGATGATTTTCAAAGGTTCTTCTCTAAGTGAACATTGCTTGAATTTTTATACACTAAAAAGGAATCATTTAACACAATCCTCTAAGGATTCATCCCCCCATGAGTGATTATAAAGATGTCATTTATTCTATAAGTTATTACTCTTCCATATTCCTGATACTTAGCCAAAATTTTATTTTTCATGTCCTCCTAAGTGCAGATCGAATTACTACCCTATCCTATAAACTAGTGAAGTGATGAGTCTTTGAGAGTAGCAAGAAAAAGCTTCAATTTTTGTGTATCCTACCTATAGTCATAGATTCTATAGAGGATATCAAATTTGAATAATAATGTGTCTAGGTATTTTGATAATGTACCTATAAAATTAGGTAAGGTTAAAGGTGGGATGTTTTTTATTTATGTTATGCCTATTGCATCTAGAATAGGAAATTCAAAAGTTACTATGTTTGGAGTCCCATTGTCTTTCACAAAGTCTCCCTCTCTACTCATGGTGGATTTTATTGTGATATGGATACCAAAGGTACTCAGTATATCATCCTCAAACTCTATGTTAATTCCTTGGTTATCATAATAATAAACATTTATCTATTGATCCTCAATCTTCTTATTGGATGAAGGGTTTGAAGATTCTCCTAAGATTTCTTTGATTTGTTCAAGAAAACCTTGTTGAAATGTTGTAGATATATTACTTTTTGGAGTGTCTAGTTCACATAATTATTTTCCTTCATTCCTTCTTACTAGATTAGCTATTTCTTCTTCTTCTTCTATTTCCTTTCTTAGAGCTAAGAGTGCTTCTTCTACAAGCTACCTCCTTCAGTTTGTAGTGTTCTCTTCTTCAAGAGACTTTTGATTTATGGTATATTCTTTAACAAGGTTCTTAGTTGTTGTAGGTATTTGTGGTTCTTTCCCATCAACAACTTGTGGCTTATTTGGTAGGAATCTCCCTTGAGAATTTCTTTCTCTCTACATAAATGTTATGCCAATCCATCATCTGTCTTGTACCTTCCTACATAGAGTTAGTTGTTTTTCATTTTCATGTGTTTCAAAAGGGGTTGTTTTAGACCAATTGTTTTTAAAAAATAATGAAAAAATAAAATAATGCTAAAATCAAAACAACAAGAATTGAAATTTTATTTCTAGAAAATAATAAAAATTAACTACTAAAAGTAGGAAAATTTATTATATAAAGTAAGAGAATTTATTCTATAAAGTAGGAAAATTTATTCTAAAAAGTAGAAAAAATTATTCTAGAAAGCAAGAAAATTTATGGGACACTTTGTCAAAAACAAATCACTTTTTCAAGAAATAAGTTCTAGAAACAAAAGGTAAGTAACTTATGTACTATTTACTTACAAAAACCTAAACATCTAGAATAAGACACTGTAGTGCCCTCACTCAACTTACCTAGCTAGAACTACATGTCTAGGAACTTAGACATTTGCCATAAGACACCTTATTGCCTGAATAGGTAGAATAGTTTATAAACCAAATATAAAATTTTAATAATTTATTTTAAAAATAATAATTGACATCCTCCTTGGTAACAGTGCAAAATTTTTTTGTAGACTAATTACACAATGATTACCAGATTCACCAGTCTAATTAAACATTAAATGTCAACCCTAGGTGCGTAAGCTTTTCAAGAGTATCAATACTATATATGCATTACTAATTTAGAAATCAACTTACTTTTCTAGTTAGAATATAATAAATTTATGCTAAATTTACCAGATAGATATATTATGAAATTATTGTGATTAAATTATAGAACTATTCAACACTTATGTCTCACACATGCATGACACATATAATCAAACTTTATATGTGAAATCAACTTACACAACATGATAATAATTAAAGAGGGTTAGGATATTCAAAATATCTCATTTTGAGGGGGATCTTCCTCATTTAGAACTAAGCTCTAATCCTTTTTTTAGAGAATTCACAAACTTCTTACAAATTCAAATTTATCATTGCTCAATTTTAGATATAAAGGACATAGTAAAAAATTTTGCTATTATTTCCTAAAAATTATCTAACTCTTAATTTGATCTAGGTTTTGACTTTAAAAACAAAATATAGTTTATTAACTCTTAACCAAAAACACCAAAAAAGGAAAGAATATAAATACTTAGAAACTACCCCAGTCAACCTTCAAGTAGTTAATAACCAAAGTTACTTGATTTAGGTTTGACTGGGTTAGAGACAAGGCATACTATTTTACTATTTTATTTCTTTTTATCTTTTTCTCATTATCCTTATCTTTACCATCTTTAGCATCACATCTAATCTCTCGTTGCATATAGGGAATCTGTGCAACAATTATAACTTTTCCCAATCATTCATTTGGTTTCCAAAGATAGCTAGATGTGTCTACAAGGTGTCCTTAATAATGAATCTACTTTACATAGTGGCTATAGGCACTCTTTAGTAGTTACAAGCAACTTATAGGTGAAAACTTTAGTTTCTCAAGGCATTCTACAATGGCTACAAGTAACCTATAGATGGAGCCTATAGTTACTATAGGCACTCTATAGTGGCTATAAGCAATCTATAGGTGAATCCTATAGTTGTTGTGGGTATTCTATAGTGGTTATATAAATCCTATAGGTGAATCTTATAGTTGCTTTAGGAACTCTATAGTGGATGCATGAAACCTATAGGTGAAGCCCACAACTACTATGGGTAGCTTGTAGAAGCTATGGCTTTAGAAAGAATATGTAGCTTTACATGACCCTTCAAATTCTTGTTAGATAAAGTCACACCAATATAATTCAATCAAGGAAAATCATCATTAATTCATAACATAACACATATATATTAATGAACATAAAAAATCATAACTTCATTCATTCATTTGCATTAGTAACAGATAGTTATGAGATTTACATGGAAAAAGACATAGACTAATCATGTATGAGGATATAATATCAAGAAATTTGTGTCCTTATCAAACACCCATCATGAAATAAAATACAACTCACCTTCCTTCTCTTCAAGCACTCTCATGATAAGAACTTTATTCCCCTTTGACACAATGACAAAGTGGGTACCTAGTAATATTAAGGACCTGAAAAGACTATCAATAGAAGAAGACCATCTTAGAAAGATGATACAATCTCTACCTTACATTTATCCTACTGATTGTTACCTTGATAACTTCCTCTTGTTCCATGGCAACACTCTTTAACCAAGCACTACAACTAATGAAGATAAAACACACAAAACATTGACATATAATGGAACACACCAAGAACCATCTAAGAGGGACTCCCCATAATATTTCTAAGCTATCAAAGCTCTTGATCACCTTTATATCTTCACACACCATGAATAACCATCAAATAAAATTACTAGCCTTTTCTTTTAAGACACATCTATGACCACCAACTCTGCATTTGCACTATAGATTATTTACAAACCTCTAGAGCAAGCTCATGAACTTGTTTCTCCTCCCTAACCAAAGACATTTTATTGATTCATATAGAAATAAATGACACCTAAGATTTATCTTAGATACTCAAACGAATCTTTTGATAATGGTCTAGTCATAATATCTATAAGCTTCTCTTTTATAGGCACATACTTTAACTTAACACTTTGATTACTCATTTGTTCTCTTAATAAATGATATATAACATGAATGTGCTTAGTTTATGAGTGCATAATGGGATTCTATGAGATACTAATTGTACCAAATTTTTCACAATAGATAGGACAAAGTCCATTTTGTCTTACCTTATAATCCTCCAAAGTTTATTTTATCTATATGACTTGAGTGCAATAAGAGGAAAATGATATATACTCAGCTTATAAAGTTAATAGGGACATTGAGGATAGATTCTTTCTTAGCCATTATACAAAACATTCCCCCATTAAAAATACCCCACCACTAGTACTCCTATCATCCACACGTCCTACCCAATCTACATTAGTATATGATTTCAAAGAGAATTATTTACTCCTAAGATACCATAAACCATACTATATGGTTCCTTTGAGATAGCTAAAGATCCTTTTGACTACTTTTAAGTTTTATTCTCTAGGGTCAACTTTAAACCTTCCTACAAGACCCACTTCTTACATGATATCAGGGCTAGAAGCAGTATGGTACAAAAGACTTCCAATCATGGATCTATACAAAGTTTAATCAACTTTTGGTGAGTCATCTAGTTTTATTAACTTACATCATATGATCATTGGAGTACCCATTGGTTTACAATCCATCATGCCAAAATTCCTTAGCATATCCTTGATATACTTATCTTGTGAAATGAATACCCTTGCATCTAGTTGATTAATCTATAATCTACAAATTCTCTACTCATTTTATCATTGTTAGATACAAAAACTATGTCATCAAAATATACAACTATCAATTAATGATGTCCTTCTATCTTAATGTACAAATTACTATCATCTATGCCCCTTTTAAAATCTTGACTCAAAAGATACTTATCTAACCTATCATACCAATCTCTAGGAGCTTATTTAAGACCATACAGACCCTTCTTTAATTTACACACAGAATGTTGATTACTTGACATGAAGTATCATTTAGGTAACTCAATCTAGACTTCTTATTATATGTTACCATTCAAGAATGAAGATTTCACATCCATTTGATATACCTTAAAACATTTCAAACTAGCATATGAAAAAAAAGTCTAATTAATTCCATTCTTTCCACAAGAGAAAAAGTATCATCAAAATCTATTATTTCAACCTGAGAATATCCTTTACACACCAATATAGACTTGTTCCTTGTGACTTCTCCTTTCTCATTCATCTTGTTTTTTAAAACCCACTTGGTACCTATCATATTTATATCTTTTGGCCTATGAACTAAGTCCCATATTTCATTCTTTTCTATTTGATCAATTTATTCATCCATTACATCATTCCAAATTTCATCTTTTATAGCTTCCATGAATGTTTTGGGTTCAATAATGGATAACATAGCTGAGTCATATTGATTTTGATTGATCAACATTCTCCTTCTAGTCTGAAACCTTACACCAACATTTCTAATAATTTGAGAGATTGGATGATATTTCTATATTTTTATATATAGAACTTTAGAATATTGTCTTTCTTCCTCCTCTTCATCGTTATCATCTATTTGAATATATAACTCATCATTATCTAAAATAGAATTTTGAATTGAGTCACTCACCTCAAATTTTGGATTCTTGACTCTACTTGTCTCATCTTTCCTTACATTATAATTTAAATAATCTTGTGAAGGCTTTTGTTGAATCACCTATAGGTAGTACTGACATAAGATTAAGCTAAGAATATTCCTTCATCAGACCTTGAATCAAATTTTTAGGTTCTCTTCATCTTCTTTATGAAACACCTACTCTCAAAAACTCTAAAATGTTTAACATTAGCTTCTCTATTGTTCCATAACTCATAAGGAGTCTTATCACCATTTACTCTGATTTGACACTTACTTAGGATGTAAACTAAAGTGTTCACTGCCACTTCCCAATAACCACATGAGAATTTAGATTCTTGAAGAATGGTTCTACTCATCTCTTAAATAGTTTTATTCTTAATTTTAATAACACCATTTTGATGTGGTGTTCCACTATCAAAATATTGTCTCCTTATCCCTTTTTCAAAAAAATCATCAAATTCATGAGACCAAAACTCACCTACTCTATTTGATATTACAAATTTTATTTTTTAACCTTTATCATTTTTTACAAGTGATTTGAATTCCATAAAATTTGCAAAAGCTTCTAATTTTTCTTTAAGAAAAAATATCCAAGTCATCTTAGTAAAATCATTAATGAGAAGCATGAATTAGCTATTACCTTGAATATGTTATGTTCTCATAGGTCCACTTAGATCAGTGTGGATCAATTATAATGGATTTTTAATGGAGAATTCCTTAGATTTTCATCTTCTTTTTGTTTTCTTCGCATGAAGACATGCGTTGGAAAGAGAATAAGGAATCTTAGAAATATGGGGAATATGCCTTACCAACCCTTTTAAACTAATATTTACCATTTTATCTAAATTTATATGTCCAAGCCTTATATCCCAAAGCCAACTTTCTTCCAATTGACTCATGAATTACTCTTCCTTCTTAAAAATAATTGAATACATACATGTTGTTACCTATTTTATAAAAAAAATTAACTAATTTTCTATCCTTTATTACTTCACAAACATCATCATGAAAAGTTACAACGTTTCCTTGATTATACAATTAGCTTACACTTAAAATATTATGTTTTAAACCTCTTACATATAAAACTTTCTCAGTACTAGAATAAATATTAACCAAACTTATTGTACATTTTCCAACAATGTTAGCAAATTTATTGTCACCAAATCTCACTAAACTAGGGTTGGTCTTCTTGAGAGAGATAAACTTGATCTTGTCTCCTATCATATGATTTGAGAATCTACTATCTACAAACCATATCTTATTCCCATCTTCTTGAGTATGCAACATTTCTTGAACAAACATTGACTCTTCCTTTGGTGGACCACTTGAATTATGCTTCTTTTTTTCTTCAATCCTAGACTTAGTCTTCTTTAACAATTTAATGGTGTCAATGACTTGCATATCATTTTTCCAAAAATCTCTTTTGTAGTTTTTGGCTATTTGACCTTGTTGGTTATAATTTATCATATAATATTCCTTTTGCTATCTAAAAATAAAACACAATCCTTATATCTATGACCAAATTGATTGTAGGAAAAGTAGTATCCATTGAAGACATTATTTGAATTTGACATTTCTTTCTCTTTATCATTACCTATCCATGAATTTTCATTCTTGACCCTTTTGATGGAGATGAAATCCCTTTTATCATTGGATAAGATCACATATAAGTAAGTCATGTATTTATTTTTAAATTATTCCTCCCTTTAGTTGAGACCTGTAACCATCATGACCTATATATTCTTAACTATTATTTCTATATCTTTCACTTGTATCTTCACAACATCCCTACTTAAATTGAAATTTGATAAAGCACATACTAATTTTTCTTGGAGATAAGCGATAGCCTCTTTGTCAACCATTATATCTTTGATCACCTTTAAGTGGTTAAAATTACAAGAAGGATCTACTTTGATAATAATTATTAAAGGTACAATAAATGAGATGGGTGGGTAAATCAATGAGCCTAGATATTCAATCTCAATTCCAATCATTTAAAACAGTTAGGCAATAAGCATATATCAAGTTGATCAATAAATATTTATAAGAGAGATCATTCATTTAATACATACACAAGATCAAACACACAACACATATTTCCTATGGGAAACATTCATGGGGAATAAAACCCACTCTCAAGAATATAATACATGGACTACTTGTATTATAATAAATTATAAACAAGAGACTGGTTAACTCCTTTAGACCAAAAAACTTTTATCTAATCCTCCTAACCAAAGGAATTTAGTGAAACACCTATTTCATAAGGAAAAAATACCCCTAAGGATTATCTAGTCTCTTAGACCATACTTTGAATACTTCCACCTTATTAATGATGTTTTCAACACATAATAATAGATATGGGATTATCTAACCACTAAAAAAACTCCCTTTCTGATCCATAGGTAAATTCAAAAATGGTCCTATATCATACCAAATCCTACACCATTATGAATATCCCATCAAAATATTTTTGATGGTATGTGGAACTTCAAAAATAGAGATTGTATGCTTCTTATGTCGTTGGTTAAAGTTCAAGTCAAAACTAGTCAATAGGTGGTCAAAAATGGTCAAACTATAAAAATTAACCATCATGGAATATATTAAATCTAGTTATATGATATATAACTCATTTTAAGCTTTCCATCATATTTTATGGTTAAAAAAAGACTCTATATGTGAAAGTTATGACCAGTCAAAGTTATGGTCAAAATGATGACATGGCAATAAAGTGACGTGTCAATATGATTCAACCCAAGTCTTTAATATTTGGGGATAAACATATTCCATCATATATTAGAGAATAATTATCACCCCATATTTTTAAAATGTGATAGATAATTTAAAATACCATAAAAATTAGGTATGGGATAATTACGAAATTTATTAAAACAAGATTATGGATAATCATTCCAATCAGAAAAGGTGGACCTATAACAAGTATATAAAGGGGTCAGAGGAGAATTTAAATTCATTAAAAAAGTTTCAAATCTCTCATCAAATTTGAGAGTCAATATATGGATCCAAAGATCTAAGAGCAAAGAGATATGAGCCATAGTTGAGAGATAGAGCTGAGAACCAAGAGCTAAGAGTCAGAGCTGAGATCCAGAGCCAAAGTCAAAAGTTGAGAGCTAGAGCCAAAGCCAGATCCAGAGCTAGTTACAAGATCTATATCAAGTGGCATCAAAACATTTTATTTATATATTAATAACCCCTACTAGGGATAAGGTGATGTATAAATAAATTTTGCATTAATAATCAATTAGTTTTACCTTAAGTTTTAGCCCAGATCGAGTGAAATTCATTAACAATTCTAGTGTTTGTCTTTCAATTATTTGAAATTATATTATTTTTGTAGATTTGATTCAATTATTCAAATTTGGATTCAAGATTTAATCAAACATAACACTTAACATAAATAAATTAAATGGATAATGATCATTCGAAGGTGTAATTTGAAGGAATGAATACATAGATATTCATATTCAATTTTAATCCAATTTTTAAATATTTTAAATTAGTTTTGGTTATTTATTTAAAGCCATTATTTAGTATCCATTATAAATCAAAAGTGAACTTGGAGGGTGAGAAAGGGGTTTATGGATCAATTTTGGTATCAGAGTAGCCAGAATGTAGGGATTAGCTTCTAATTGTGTAAAAGTTTGATTTTAGTTTTTGTTGGTTACATTCAATTTATGTATACATTTGGACTTATTTAATATTATAATGAATTTTCAATTATTGGAGATATAAGTTATTGTTAGGATTAGGAAACCATGGGCAAAACTCTGAAGAGAGAAAGACTAGAGGAGGTCGAAAACTTCAACCATTAGATTCAGGTGGGAAAATCTGAGCTGAGAAGGATGTTGAAGTCCTTAGAAGATGAAAAGAAAGAGATTTAAGACAAATTGATATCTTATACAGATTTTATCTCAAGGATCATCGATGAGTTGTAATTCAAGGACAAGTTATTATCACAATCAAAAAATGTTGAAGAAATAGAGGATAAAGCAAAGCCTGTGAGACCATCCTCTACCAGAGATGCACAAACCAAATAGAAGTTTTTACTATAAGTAATTCACCATGTTATTCCTTTTCATCCCATTAATATTATTCTTTTGGGGAATTTGAGAAGCATACTCATGGTATTAGCTTGAAGTTGCTAATCAAGATGGGTTTTAATGGAAAGGGCCTTGGTATCAATGGATAAGGAATTACTAATCCCATATAGGTTGAGGAAACACCTCAATATGGAGGTTTGGGATTTTTTATCAGTAATGGAGAAATTAGAGAATGCTCAAAAATCATTGAAGCAAGAGAAGCTTTAATATATGAGCCCAATCCACTATCGATTCAACCCATTCAAAGAGATGGAGAAGTTTATAAGCTAAAATCTAGAAAGGAACAACCCCTCAATTATGGAAAATACATCCAAAATAAATTCAAGGCATATCCATTGAGAGATGAAAATTCCAACAAATAAAGTAAAATAATTTTTCCTCATCATGCTTGTAAACAAGATATCCCTATAAGGTATGATGATCATAAATATTCCAATGTCTTCTTTGATTATGAGAAGATTAGTCTTAGTACATACAATTTATGGTATAAATATCCATGCATGTTTTGTGGATTAATTAACCATTGTATGTCCATGTGTTGGAAGAGAAAATATTTATAAATAAAGGTTATGTCTCTCAAGAAGGAAACAAGTTTTAAAGATCACTCTCATAGCCAAAATATGGAGAATGACAAGAGGGATTTGTTTTCCAAGAAAATGGACAAGAATTACTACACTCATTTCAATATGAGTGGTCATTGGGTTGACAAGTGATGGAAGCTTCATCCACAACTTCATTCACATAATCACAAGAAAAAAATTATTCATGCACCCATGAAGATAGAGGTATTAGATGAAAGAGTTGGTAAATTACCAATAGTCCAAGAGGAAACCCATGAAGAATCTCACCTATCCAAAGAAGATTCTATCAAGGACCATTACAAAGTGGATCATCTATTAATTTAAATCTGTAGGAAATGGATAGAATTTTTACAATTATAAGTCTTATTTAGCATGCTTAAAGTCACCTTAAAAGCATTTTATTTTGTTTCCATTGTTAAATAAGCATGAAAGGAACAAACTTTATTTTTTTGAGCAAGTGTGGAGGTAGATCACTCATTTAAAGTGAAAAATGGAGTAGTAATCTAGATGATAAGCATATTTTGAACAACACGTTGCTAGCAGTTGTATCATTTATTATTTTATGTTCTCACATTTAGATTAACATATTTTTTCTTACCTTTTATTTTAGTATTTGGAAAGATGGTAAAGAGGATCCATTGAGAGTGAACATTTAAAAAAATATCTAAATGAGATTTGGGGTATAACAACAGTGGAAATAAATGTTACACATAGACACAAAATTTCTTCTAAAAGGAAGACAAGTAGGCATGAATCAACATGTGAAGTTCTTCAAAGGTAAGTATCAGTTAGTTATACATTGTTGTTTTGGATCAAGCTTGATATCCATTTTAATTGAAACACATGTTTTCAATATATGTGTAATCATAGTATTCACATTTTTAAAAGACCCTAAGAAGGGAACTATTTGTAACATATAAGTTGTATTGTAAGACCCCATGAAGTGTAAAAGTGATGATATGATATCGCTTATTATATGCAACATAGTTTAATGTCCTTGTGAGAATGTTGAAACAAAAAGGGATAACACGGATTAAATTATTGTAATGGGAAAGCATTACCTTAGTATATCAATGTCATGCAACATAAAAGATCACTAATCCTATCTGTGTAGAGGCTCTTGAAAAGACATACAACAAAAGAAGTCATTGCATTCTAAATCTTAGTTATGTGTACAGGTTATTGATGGCCATGCATAAATATAGGATTTGTAGAAGGTGTGATCAATATGTTTTTCTAAGAATTTTAGGTGCATTTGTGGAACCTGAGTAGAATGATAAAGACCCATCAAAATTCTTGAAAATTGATTGGCATTTTAGGGGATCAAGTTGGGTACTAGATTTTGATGGAACAAAATCCCTCTTAGTAGGGAGGATTGATCTAAAGGTAAATTGTGAAATGGTCTTATATTATACCAAATATTTCACCATTATGAATATCCTATCAAGATATTTTTGATGGTATGTGGAACTTTGAAAATATAGCTTGTATGTTCCTTGTGTAGTTGGTCAACGTTCTAATCAAATCTAGTAAATAGGTGGTTAATTCTGGTAAAAATGAAAAAATTGACCATCATGGAATATTTAAAATATATTTCCATGATTTAAACCTGATCGTAATCTTTCTATCACATTTTACACTTCAAAAAATGGATTATGTATTTGAAAGTTATGACCAATCAAAGTTATGGTCAAAATGGTGACATGGCAATAAAGTGATGTGGCAATATGATTCAACCAAAGTATTTAATATTTGGGGATAAACATATTCCATAATATATTTGAGAATAATTATCATTCCATATTTTTAAAATTTTATGGATAATTTAAAATCCCATAAAAATTAGGTATGGCATAATTATGAAATTTATTAAAATAAGATTGTGGATAATCATCCCAATCAGAAAAAGTGTACCCATAACAAGCATATAAATGGGTTAGAGGTTAATTTAAATTCATTAAAAAAAATTCAAATCTCTCATCAAATCCAAGATTCGAGAGTCAGAGCCAAAGAACCAAGAGCTGAGAGCCAGAGCCAAGAGCCAAAGTCAGAGCCAAGAGTTGAGAGCTAAAGCCAAAGCCAGATACTAGAGCTAGATATAGTGACATCAAAAAAAATTATTTATAGATCAATAACCCATAATAGGGATATGTTGATGTATAATTTTTTTTTATAAATAATCAATTGGTTCTACCTTTGAGTAGGACTCAGAGATGTAGCCCAGATTAGGTGAACTCTATTAACAATTCTGGTGTTAATGTTTCAATTGTTTACAATTTCATTCTTTATATAGATTTGATTCAATTATTCAAATTTAGATTCAAGTTTCAATCAAACACAACATTTAATAAAAATCAATTAAATGGCTAATGATCATTTAAAGGTGTGATTGGAAGGAATGAATACATAGATATTCATATTCAATTTTAATCCAATTTTTAAACACTTTAAATTAGTTTTGATCATTTATTTAAATCCATTATTTATTATCCATTATAAACTGAAATTAAACTTTAAAGGTTTTAAATGGGTTTACATATCACTTTATATCTCATACTATCCTCTCACATAAGCATGCCACAATCTCTCTCCTTCTTCACTCAAACTATCCTCATATGCACACTCAAACATATTTGAATATGATAAAACTACAATATAGCTTATATTTCATCATAAGTATGACTTGAAATTCATACAAATAATTAAAAAAACTACTTTACTCATCAACCCATCCACTTGGCACATCTACTTCTCCTTTTCTCCATAACTCTCACATGCACACCTTACACAAGTCTTCTCCAAAAGTCTAGAAATCATCATTTTTTATTTCACTATATATATATATATATATATATTTATAATTTATTAATTATAATGTACAAAATTTTTAATTTTCATCCATAAAATATTACTTCACTCTTAAGGCATCTAACATGGGTCACACTTAAGCACAATCCACTTTCAAATAGGCCTAAGTCACTTTTAGGTCCTATGGAGACCCATTCAGTTGTTTAACACTTCATTGAAAAAAATAAGAACACATGAACACTTTACAACTCATGAAACCATAAAACATGATCTATAGGTCCTCCTTAAGTTCCAACAACCATCATATTACCCTTGTGCTCAAGCATAATTCACTCAAACAACATTTTGTGTACACAGTCATCATGAATGAATACATAGTCATCTTATGAGCCTTTGTTCATATTACATATTATTTTTAAAACCTTCATAATGAACACAAATGGTAATTTTAGATTCTAAAACATGATCCAATAACTAATTCATCATGAGATAACTAAACAACATCAAAATAATCTTGAACATCCTTCTCGGGTCACTTGCAGAATATAGTAAAAAACATAGTCAAATTTAGAGCTTTATATATTAGTGTATATGTACTTTCAAACCTTAGATTTTATATTTATAGATTCAACTTAGATTCATATGCATATTTTATTTATATTTCATGGTAAAATTTTACATATATCAAAAGGTATGGCTAAAAAACTAGGAATTGGTCTTTCCTTTGTTAAATTCAAATATTTGAATTCAAATAGTCAGAGTTAAACATCAAATACTATGCTCACATATTGTTTTCTCAATGAATTAGATCAATCACACACTATATATCATATTATATTAATCTCAACCTTTAACTCATAGTTAACCACTACCAAACATTAAACCTTGAATAGTTGACCTCATCTCATGCAATCTTATAATATCGACTCAATGTGCATCATTGATCTCTTGTATGTAGCTTGGTATTTGTTTGTGTTAAGCATTGGAAACCTTGAAATCATCTCCATCAATATTCAAAATTTATATGTATATGTATATGTATGAATACACTCTCATCATTATATCTTGTAAGAAGTTTATATTTACTTGTTGTTAAACTTTAAATACTTGTCCTCATTTGACTCAACACGCACCATTGATCTTGATATATATGATCACCCACACACTATTGGATCTTCATTTGGTCCTGATCTTTAAATCTATTATCCAATGAACAAATTGACCCATTTGACTTACTACACGCCATATATATATATATATATATTTATGAACTCTCATCAACTATTAGATATCCATCTAGTCTTGATTTATAATATCATGCAAAAAAGACTATGGGGACCGTTGCTTATCTACTTGAAAGGTCAACTTTGCACCTCCATGTATTTTGCTTCACTCAAGTGAATGTTCAAAATGTTTGACCATATGATCTTATCACATATGAAAATTCAACAATGTGTCAATATTATCCTATAACCCTCACACATGTGAGATATAATAACATTAAAATTCTCACTAAATTTTTTCTCTCACAGAGCCAACTTGTTAAGAACTTGTTTGGAAGGCCAAATTTGCACATGCATATATTTTGATGAACTTCATTACTTAACCTAAAATATAGGTCATATAAAATAGGCACAAAAATGAATAAACCCATATGATCAACTTATTATTAAACTATCACACATGTGAAATATGACTACATCAATATGCTTACTTGGCTCTTCTTACTACATTGCAAAATTCACTAAGTATGGGAAAACATAGTCAAACTAACTAGGAGCCCAAATTTTTACTTGTATATATTTGCCTACACTTCATCACATGACTTAAGGCTTTTCACATAGTAAGTAGTGAGTAATGTGATCAAAAAAATATGACCAACTCCCCTTGACTCATCCACACATGACAATGGTGATGCCAACAAACTGCCTACTCATAATTTCTACCACTACTCCCAAAAAGTTTAAATGGAAATAATGATTAATCAGATCAAAAAAAAATCATACACATAAGAACTTAAATCATAAAAAACTTCTTATAGGACCTCTTTCACATGCTAAATACTCCATACTCATCCCTAAACATCTCTGTCCATGCCAAAACTTAAGATCAACGAAGCCTCTTTCAAGCAAACTAGGACAAGCACATTGCACACTTTGTCATTGCCATTTAGACTATCAAGGCACTTCATGCACTCACCAAGACACATCAATGACATCAACATGCCATCATTGATAACTCTCTAACAATTAATCCTTGAAACTAAACTTCTCTCCACTATCTAAGATATCAACACCTCATAAATGTCTAATACAACCTCTTACCATGCTCAACCATTGTCATAAATTCTTCATATGCCTTGATAATACTTCATAACACCTCATTAGGTCATGTACGGTATAGAGATATTCTAGTTACATGCTAGGTATATATGTCGTAACCCTTTTAGGCTCACCTTGAGACTCTCATTATCAATCTAATGTCTAGTATGCATGCTCTAATAGCTTTATACAACCTCTTATATATCTATGCATCCATATCACTATGCCAATATGATCATACCTTATCACAAGGTCTCTTCATGTAATGATGAGTGTTATGACTAGGGTTCTGAAGAACTTGAATCTTTAAAAATGACCTTGAAATACTCATTGATTCTGGTACACCTTTCTCACATTCCTTTCATTCTTCTTATCCAATATCACACCTCTACACATAACTCTTCACTCTCATCATGCACATGATCATGATATGACTATAATTATTAGGACTAGGATTCTTAATCATGCTTACCTTGACCTAAATATTGACATCAACATCAAAAGAATCATTAGGTTTCCTTCAAATTATCTCTCAATATTGAGATGTTAGGTTGCCTTCAAATTCTCTCTTGTCACATGGTTCATATCTCATAGACAACTCACCATGTATATTTACCAAATGCATCTTGACATCAATGATATCAACCTTGAACTTGACATCAAGGACATCAACCTTGACCTTGACATAAATAATAACATTTATCAACAAATTACCCCTTTGTAATTTATGGCAAAACATTCTTAAATTTGAGCACTCTTATCTCCCCTAATCTAGTTAATCTCCCTTCTTAAAATTTCTCCCCTTTAACATTAAGGACAAAGGGTCTTCCACAAACTACCCTCTGGAACCACACCTTCTTGTATCATATATTATGAATCATTAAGGAAACATGCTCCCCATTACTTCATGCATACGTCCTTATGATGGACTTAGAACACAAGTACACTTTTCAAAATATATCAGGCTTAGTTAACAACCTAAATAGTTCCCCCTCAAACCAACAATCCACCATGATTCTGATAATTGTTGAGTGTCTCTATGAAGCCTAATGAAGTCACCGCTTTCCATAGGGCACTAAAATAACACTAGTTTATGAGATTATTAGGTATCCATGGTCTCAAAAGATTTAATGTCTTTTAATATCCATTTAGGCTTGATTTGAATTATAGGCTTGATCTCTTCATCATCCATTTGATCATCAATATGAGTTGACAACAAACATTCTTGACTATATTTCACATCTAAAGTATGTTATATGATATAAAATATTCCACTTAAACTTATAGACTGATCATGACTCATCTTTACTATATTTGGTTTCCATACATTCATTTTACTTCTTTCTTATATTCTAGGGGATTCAAACTCCCTATTTTGACTTGATGACCTTTTTAATTTGTGAGGACAGTATTTTACAATTTGTCTTACATCATGAAATCTAAAAAAAAAAAACCTTATACATACTATTTGACTATTGTGAACTATGACTCCTTTCATAGTCCCATGATTACTCATTCTTGGAGGGTCTTCTCTATGACCAAATTGACTACATACAAAATAGTAACAATTGAATTAAGTATCATAACTCAAAACATTTGATTGTTTGATAGGTCTTTTCAAGTTGACATTATTGTCTTCAATAGCCTTCTCTTTGACATGAGCTACCAAATTTTTGTCTTCTTTGAAACTAAGACCTATTTTATCACTTCCAAACTTTTGAGTACTCAATATGTCATCTAGATCCTCAGTGATCTTTTCAAACTTCATAAATCTCTTCACCTTGATAGAATATTGACCCAAAATAACCTTCAAGGATTATAATTTAGTTTCATATCTAGTGTATTCTTCTTGTTTAGCCTTTAGGCTTACATTATCTACCTCCATCTATGCCTCAATTTGATTGGTGATCTCATCATACTCCTTAGAAGTGTTACTGATCCTTTTCTCAAATAAGCCAATATGATACTAATATTCCTTAACTAATGATCTTAGTTTGTGATTATTTATCCTTTAAAACATCAATTCCTTTAGGTCACTTACCAATTGTACCTCAAAATTTACTTTAAATTCTTAATTTGATTCTATATTAACTATAAGGCCTTTCCCACTTGAGAAACTCTCATTTTCTAATTCTACGGTCATGAACAAGGTTTTATTATTGTCATGTTCAAGTTCATTACTTCCATCATCACTATTAGATGTAGTTAAGTCACATACATCAAAATATTTAGCTTCTTTGGTATAGAATATTTTATTGTTCTTCAAAGTTCCTTTCCTATATTCATACATCTTGAACTCCATACTTTTTTTATGATTATAGGCCTTCTTTTCATCTCCGTGATGTTCATCATATTCATAAATATGCTCAAATTTATCCTTGTTAAGACACTTGGATGAAAAGTGACCAATTTTACTATAGTTGAAACATTTGAAGGGTAGTTCACCCTTATACTTGAGTCAAACTTTAATTTCATTGAAAACATGGCTATTATTTTATGATCATCATCATCAACATCTAAACATTACTCATATTTGACCTTCTTTGATTTTGAATTATTCTCAACTTTTAAATTTGTTTCCTTCTTGTGAGGTTTCCTTAATTTGTTTTCATCTCATAGATAGTAAAGATGCCATACAGCCCACCTATCTCTATCTTATCCAAATCTTGCATCTCTTTTACTATAAATACCTTAGATTAAAACTTAGGAGTTAGTGATATGAATACCTTTTGACCAAATTTATACTGTTTAACTTCTTTTCCCAACCCTCTAATTATATTGACAACTTAATCAACCTTCATATTTAGCTTGACTCATCTTCAGACTTTCAAACTATCTTCAATGGGTTTGTAACTTAGCCATCTTTAACTTATTGTCTCAGTCATAGATCATCTTAAATTTTTACCATATCTATTTGGATCATACATAATTCATTACCTTCAGAATATTTTCCTCTAATATTCCATAAAGAATGACATTATTTGCATTAGAGTTATTTTCACTATCCATCTTACATGATACATCAATTGGTGGAATAAGAGGAGCACTATAGCCATCCATAACTGACTGCCAAATATCATGACCTTGAGACATCAAATATATCTTCATCTAAAGATTCCAAAATTAAAAATTTGATCCATTAATTAATAGAGCTTTAT